>JAZHYW010006198.1:0-20825 GCA_037355805.1 Ixodes ricinus | reverse complement strand
CCCCCCCCCTTCCCTGCTAGAAGTCGCATTGCGCTGGCTGAATTCCTCATTTATGGCGTAATCCAGTGTCTCCGGAGTCCGTACTCAAAAGGCAGACCAACCTCACGCCGTCTAAACGCGGACGTCAGCATTTAGTCTATTTGCTAACTCATCCACGTTTAGGCTGTATTCACTAACGCAATTTCGTTCACCATTGTGTTGTTAGTCGGCTGTCTGGCGGATGCCGAAGGATAGCATTCCCAGGGTTCACGTGACATCCCTAAATGCTTAGTGAGCAGGATCTCGTAGGTCTCATCATCCTGACATCAAACGAGAAAATGGCCGTAAACCATTTACCAAATACCTGCCGCCTTTCTTGTTATACATGAAACATGTACGTGCGTGATTACTGTTACACTCTTCCTTGTAATATATATATATATATATATATATATATATATATATATATATATATATATATATATATATATATATATTGTGTACGCCTATACTTCAAAACTATTCTATTACGTCTAAAACAAAATACTCATAGGCCTAAAAAAAGAAAGAAAGAAAACAAACGAGATTAACTTTAGTTTTCGCAGATCACTGACCTCGGTGCACCGAACCCTTATCAACGAACTACAGGTGCATTCCAGCACGGTGTATTAACCTCATGCGACGTCACCGCGATCTATACACACACACAAAAAAAAAAGATACAATTTGTCGTAAATGGTAGGGAGACAGATCTCAGCGACGTATCAAATCAGTGGTATCATTTAGGCCACAAGCGAAGAAGTTATGCAAATACTTTCACGTGCGCTCCGAAAAAAAAAAAAAAAATCCGGTTAAACGAACGAGGGAACGGCCTATCCCATTCTTCGTAGGAAACTGCGATCAATAAACCCGTCTACTCGCTGTCAACGAGCTTCTGAATGCGGAGGAGTGAACAATAAGTGAACGCATGCCAGAAAAGTTCGTTCAACTTCACTCCCCACACCTTCTATCATCCTCACTACGCTGCACACACTCGAGAGCACACTGCACGCTCGAAGGCTGACACGAAACAAAATCAGCGTTACTTTGACGAAAGCCGAAAGTCGTTCACACATTACACACGAGACACGCGGTGTTTCGTTGCGAAACACGACGGCAGAATTGTCTTTGGACACGCGTCAAGCACCTTCGAAAAAACCGTTTCCTGCGAGTTCGGACCAAACTTGAGGATCGCTGGCCGAGAGTGTTATTATACACGTGGATAACTTTCTGCTGCATTTTCGACGAGAGGAGGGAGTGCGAGTGCACAGCTTTGTTCGGCGTTCGTGCTCGGGCATACCTTTGAACGGGTAGACGCAGTAAAGTATTAGCGCCGAGCATGTTTCGGCGGCGCCCTCTAACGGTTTCCGTTCGTGACGTCACGATCAGGATTTACCTCGCCGTGACGTCACCGGGTGTAATCTCGGTCACTTATCGTCATTTGCGAACTATACAAGTTCGATGGCGTGCGTAGAAGGCACGACGGAAGCGCGGAGTTACCGTACTCTTTAAAACCAACACCGTCAAAGGTTGACAGTCCGGCAACGTTCACATTTTCGTCAATAAAAACGATAAAAAAAATCGCAGTGAGCGTTTGGCCCATGGCGAATGCCGATCACAGAAGACGCTTTTGGTCACGAACGGCTGCTGCTTTAGCTCGCTGGAAAGCGTGGAGCCAAAGCTCGCGCTGCAAAAAATACCCAGGTATCCCACGAGTTCAATCCCCACCCCATGCCCGTTATCGACCTGATTCATATCCCGCGGCGCGCGGTCGGGTATATCACTACTGCGTTATGCACACGTTAAAGACCCCCAAATTATCGGTTGTACTACACTGGATTCCGTCTACGGCGGAGATGCCCTGTTGAGGCTGACATACCTTCCCGCTATCTATAGTCATACACACAATTACTTTCTAAGATAACTGCAGCAACCACGATTTTAAGCACTCAGGCGTAAATGGAAAGCAAATTGGCTTGGAAGGGCGACGAGAGGAATCATACTTTTGCTTTTCAGGCTAGGTGGCGCAAGCTACCGCCCGTTATAAAAGGTACAGCCGTTAGCATCCATCCGTGGCTCCGGGAGTGTCGTTACTCGGAAGTGCAGTTTGTGTAGTGGTTCGAATCCCGATAAACCAGCTGGAGCCAAGTTGGAGTCGTGGAACGTTCGTGGAACCCACGCGCTGTATAGATCGCATCTTTCCAAGTTGTAAGCACCCACGAGCGCGTTAAAGCAGCAGCCAGAGCGCGTATTTACTCCAGATCGGGCCGACGTCACCGCTTCGTCACCGAACGTCGCAGCCCTTGGCTACTTAAGAAGATGGCGGACAAGAATCGACAGCTTCATTGTCCCGTCAGCCCTCATCCATCCGTCTTGCGCAGTCGACGACAGTGTCGCCAGCCGCGATCCCCGAACCGCCGTGCCAGTTGGCTCGCGCGCCGGGCGCAGGCTGCCGTAACGCGCGTGCGAGCGCGCGCTCAGCGTAAAACAGACAATAGACAATGCCATTAATGAAGAGCGACACGGCGCAGAAGGCAAACAAAATAATAAGAAAAAAGGGAAGCTACCGACTCAAGCAGAAAAAAGTGTGCCGCAACTGCGACAGACGCGTAGCTGTCGCATGCGGGCAGGTCGGGCTCCTTCGCTACGCCCTACCGATATTTAAAGTTGGTAGAACCGGTCAGACGGGTGTAGACGTCGGTACTGCAGACAACGTTCGCTCAATTACGTTAACGTTGCTTTCGGGGAATTTTGTTTCTCTCTTTCTTTTCCGGGCGTGTGTGTGTGTCGGCATCGGAGGCGGTGTTTTGATCGTGGATTATTTCTCAAGGAGATGGAACTGTTACGCCGGTCTGTCTCGGCTGTGGCGACCACAGACATCGATAGACCTTGTTTTGCTAAATTACCCAAGCATCAGAGAGCATGCCGAGAGTGTATAGTTACACAAGCTGCACGTGCTGGCGTCTGTTGAGCAGTGAAGACCCCTACGCGGAGTTGCGTTTGAGTGCGTTTGACCGCATTGCGTCCAGAAGCGAAAGCGAGCCACCGGCACACATGTGCTTCGTACGAAGCGTGGAATCCAATTCAAGGAATAGCTTGGCACGCGACATAAGAAGCAGGGATGTCCTGGTTTCTCGCAGCCGCAACGCACTCGAAACGCAACTGTGCGTAGGGGCCTTAAGTGTTCTAAATTGCTACCAATCTTTTTATCTGGCAAGGACGGCGCGCGCAACGCGTGTACTATCCTATACGTTCTCAGCATTCTCCTTGCTACTTGGGTAATTTGCCAGAAGGTCTATTACTTGTTTGTTTCTAATTAAGAGATCTCGAAAACAACCACCACGCCTTCGAATAAAAAGAAGCTGTGTTGGGGGCGACAGATGAGTGTCCACAACCAACGCGAGGCTTCGACGTTTCGCCGCTGCGATGGTGCTGTTGTCGGCACGGAGCACGCGAAAGTCACGGCCACGGTTTCCATCAGCCGCGGTAGAACGACGAAATTCTCGAGACCATAAATTTTACCGTTCTATCATATTCTTAGGTCCTTGAAAACCGCACGTGCCCCGGGTATTCGGTACCATTTGAACGGCCAAAGACTTCATTCGTATACGATCACGTCGACACACGCTAACCGCCGTCGACGCAACAAAGAGTGTCTCCTCCCTGACACACAGACACACATCCGGGCACCCTAGATAGAAATACGTCTGTCGCTGACACCCACGGGCTCACACGAAAGGGTTGCTAACGTTTGTTGCTCTGAAGCAGGGTTGGTTGATGCTGTCGTACGCGACGAGAAACCTTTGTTTTAATATCGCCTTCGCGGGAACAGAAAACACACACACACACACGCACACACACACACACACACACACAAAATGGATGCAAGCTATACAGTGTGGTTAAAAAGTCGCGAGTAAAAAAAATGTAAAACGTGACTATATGTTTTTTTTTTGTATGCACTCAGGTGCTTTGTTGTTGTTTTATATTGGCTATGTCGCTTCATATATTATGTTCCTAATTTATTTTTCCCACTTTGCCCGTACAAGCGTATAAAAAGTGTGCTTTTCATTAATTACGTCAAAACAGATGGACGCGAGCAGCTTGCTTAGTGCGTCGATGTAACCTCTTCTGCTTGCAACCCGTCGGGGTCTGCAGTCTCGTTAAATAAATTATAAACCAGATAAGTTACGTATATTTTGCGTTTTAGTACGACAATAGCGGCATTGATGGAAGCGGCATTGGACGTTTTGTAGCAGGTTCTCTAGCAGGCAAAATATTGGCTTGGAGCAGCCACTGATGTTTTTGAGACAGACGCCAATATCTGTTAGCCCGTCACTCGAAAATTAAAATGTGATTGCATCGCTAAATGAGTTCATACTTGATAAATTAAAGGTTCCTCTTTCATACTGAAGCATATTACGTATTATCTTTTGTGGTAAGTATATGACTCAAAAAGGAGCACACAGCGTTCTTTGGAAAGGAGGCTCAGGTCAGAGTAGGCTCAACTTACAATGGCCATTTTAAAAATAATTGAAAAATGAAGCATTGCGCAACACTTCAGTTGATTAGCGAGTTTATACTCGGTAGTTAATTTAACCCGCGAATATAATTCCAACAAAAATTTCGGCAAAAATCAGAATATCCGTTACGCATTTATTCAAATATAGATCCGCGTTTCTTCTCCTTTCTCGGCACAGCTTCTTAAAGTTAGAGGTCAACCTACAGTCAAGACCAAAAAAAGGTCGACCATAATTCCCGAGCCAATCGCGCTAACCCACGGGCTCCCCCGCGTCACCCGCTGCTCCTAGCACTCCGGTGCATGGCGGCGAAGCTCGACGAGCGCGCGCCGGTCGTGAGACCGTGAAGGTTGAGGCGAGCGGCGCAACTACATTATTGGCACACTGTAACCACGGCATGGAGGCAGGTGGCAAACATGATAATCGAGTGACATCACCAGGAGTGAAATACCTTGGTTCCGTCTAGTTCCAGTAGCCGCCATCCCACTATTTTGCACCTTTTTTCTTTTCTTTACACATTTGTGCGCTTCGAAACGCGTCTGCAGAGTTTATGTACGACCGATGTGAGAGGACCGTCGAGGAAGAAACACAGACGGTGTTTGCAGGCTGTCTTTTGCACGAAGCGTTAGCGGTGTCGCCGCGGGCTTAAAGTGTCCTCCAGACAGAATCACTGCGAGTTGCGACGCATCGTGGACTTGGATAGAGGTGCCGCTACGCGAGCCGAGCGTTGCCGCCCTTCTCGATGTTTCGACCGACCTTGTCGCCGCTCCCAATGGCCAGCAACGACACTCTCCGCCTAAATGATTCCCCCCGAGCGTATCGAGAGACGGCTGCCTTTCACGTGTCACGCGGCTCTTCGTCACTGTGCGGCAGTGTTGTGCTCATTGGCGAAAGCAAGCAACCAGACAGAGTTACCTGTTACTTCTCGAAAACTCTAACGTCGCCTGCCGTCCTCCAAACGCAACGAAATACCGCTACGGTTACGTTCTAAGCTAAAACTACGCGTTGCTCTCACGTTAATTCGGATTTCAATATTTTTATCTTCATTTGGCGGCCGTAAGCCGCGTTTCTGGTCTCTTAAAGGAACCAAAAACATGGAATTTTAGTAAAAATTAAATAAATAAATAAAGAAACGAGCAAAGTAATATGACAGACAATGCCGTCAAACTTTAACGGAGTGACTTCACTCGTTAGTCACTCCGGATTCTAACCAATACGTTTCTACGTAATAATATAATAATAAACTATCGCGTTACGATAACGTTGTTACTTGGACAGCGTCACTTCTCACACTGTTGTCCGGTTACATAAGCAGAGAACATGTCTATTTTACGCGCGTGCAAGAAAACGGCGGTTTCCTTGACAGCCCTATATAATATTTTCCGCATTGTGTTTTTTTTCATTTTTTTTTTATGAGTCGGTTTGATGCTTTGACTAGTAGGATTCAAGACATTGTCTGAGAAAAACAACAACAAAATATGACAAACTGAAAACTGCCGTTTTCGACGTTTGTGCCCATTCTCTGGCCGACATCTATTCCACAAATAAAACAACAACAACAACGACAACGAAACCGCAACTACTCAAGGAGACAGTCGACCAAGACAGTAAATGAGAGTATATCTGCGGGCACTTACGTAACGTTTAACGAGGCTGCGCCGACAATAACCGCAAAGAGGGCAGGTCGTTAAAAGCAACCATATATTACCGCAGGAAAAGTATTAAAAACACACACACACACACATACATTATATGCTAAAATGGGGTCCTGCACGATCGAACCGCACTAGAAATAAGCGCTTGTTACTTGTCAGAAGAAAGGATTCTCGCTCGTTACTGTCAAAGCCAGGGTATAAAAAGTTTCTTCCGCACTTGCGAAAGCGGGGGAAGTTGCCGAGACATCAGGAAGAAGACTTTTTGGGGATGGGTCAAGTAAGATCGCATTACCCCAAAGGGTTGACGAACCCTGCCGATGATGCAGCGGCGCAAACTATAACAAAGAAAACGCAGCAGCGTCGCGATTATATGTTTATAGGTGCGACGCATTACGGCAATACGAAGAAAAAAAAAGGCATTCGAATGAGCGGTTAGGTAATGTTGCGCTGGTCAAACTAAAGGGGAAAAAATCAGATGTACTTAATAACGCGCGAGCATCGTCTCCCCCAAAAGTAATTAGCTCCCACAAACGTGTTTTCTTTTTAATTCTTATTTTTTAGAGAGTCGAAGGTGAAACCGGAAACACTTAACACTTATAAACTTTATAAATAAAGTTAGCATGTTTAGGACGGGACATATTTATATCTGGATTTATTAAATACGGCAATCGGCATGAAAGAAGGGTATGAACAACAAAAGAAAACGATGAAAAATAAAATACGGTAACTTTACAATTAGTTCACGGAGCTCGATTAAATAGTGGAGGGTGTGAACAGCGTTTTTAAGCAATTGATCACCAACAATGAATACGATAGAAGCCGGAAGGTGGTTCCATTGCAGAGCAGTTTTAGGGACGAATGTATATTTAAACTTAACACGTCCAAACTACTTCCGGAAGGAACCACCGTTTGTCCACATGATGAACGGCGGATTATTTGTTCAATCCGTGGGGGCAGATTTAGAATACATAATACCCATGTTTCACTTCAAATGCGAGAGAAAGAGAAACTACAGAGCGAGCTCCGCGCCTTTAAGCGTCCCTGCCCAAGCACGTGCGCCCGTGCAGTGTAGGCATCGTTCAGGGCAACATGCTCGTGCTTGTAGCTATGGTCTCGTTCGCACACAAAGTGGAAAACAAACGAAACTATATAAAACAAGTGCTTACATTTTAATGAAGTCTTATCAAATTCGACAAATACTCCTAATACCAAATTATGTTCCAATTAATAACGTAGCTCACCTTAATCCGTGTATGCAGTTCGCAGGCCACTTCCGAATTTCCTCGGTATGCGCTTGTTGTTTGATCTTCAGAGTTTGTCCGGCAGGTAAGATGGATGACAGCTCACAAGCGACGTAACAACTTTCCAGCGGAAACGAAAACGAGAGGGAGAAGGGGTCCGGCGACGCTCGCAGATGCACCCTTTTGGTCCTCCGACCACCGACCCAGCCGCTATTTCCAGCCGACGACCGAAAATAACCGACGACACATCCGCACCGGCACGGCACACACACACACACACCCACAGCCAACAAAACTTCGCAGACAACACCGCCGGAGCACTTCTCGCGGAAAAAAATATATCGCGGCACACTTCACTGTTCTGTCACGAACAAAACAAGCATCGATGCACCACTTTTTCGTTCCGAAACGCGAGCAGTTGGTGTAAAAAAGAGAACCGGAGCCAACGGAACTTTCTAAGCCGTTACTTGACCCACATCAAGTCGTAACGGACTAAAGGTTCAAAAAAAAAAAAAACAAGACGTCAAAGAAGAAACTGGGTGACGATGCGGGAGAACTTTAACAACGTGGCGGGAGCGGAGAAGTGAAAAACAAAAAAGAAGACAACGAAAGAACAGAAGTAGAACCGGACCTGAAGCGGCTGCGACTGCTGCCGGTTGCAGCAGACGGCGCACGAAAGCAGACGACACGCACTGGCAGTAGCAGACGACGGGCGGCGACGGGAGGAGCCAAGGCGGAGAAGCAGACGATCCGAGCCAAAGTCGAATCCAAAGGCGAAGACGTTAATCCCGAAGAGCCGACGAAAGTGCACGGAGTAGCGCGCAACTTGTAATGAAAGTACCGGCGGGCGAGCACGTGGGATCGTGGAATGGAACGTTGGCGACGACGACGGCTGCTGCGAAGGCACTACGGCACTCTCGCTAACACCGGAAAATAACAAAAAAATATCCGGAGGGAAATCGAGAGTGTGTGAGCGCAAAAGGAGAGGAAGCTAACGGTGCGTGAAAGCGAAACCAGCCAAAGCCAAAGTCGCTCTCGCCTCTCAGCTTCCCTTTCTCTTCCTCCTTTCCTCGCTCCACGCCTGCAAGCGTCGTCTGCTACCGCTGCGCCCGCGGCTGCAGCGGTAGCAGGGCAGACGACGGGGGAATCAGACCGACGAAAATGCGCGCCGTTCTCGTGTATGTATTTTTGCGGCGTCGTACTTCGGAGAACACCGGCGACGACAGCGGATGAGATATGCGTGGGATTAAAGGGGGCTCATTCGATGCCGCCGCTGTTAGATATTAATGCTAGAGGGGGTTAGCGGTCGATACCCGGACAATATTTACGACGAGTGCCGACAGATTTAGCGCCCGCATACACGTAATCTATTTCGTCTGCTTAACAGATTCGCCGCTCACGCATCTGCAAACAGCGTGATTAAATTCAACGTTGAAGTTATGTTTGTGTGCCACACCTTGCAAAAGGTTGCAGTATTTGCAAATTGACGTTACACATTAATTATTAACGCTCCCTCGCACATTTCTCCTTTTCGTACGATCCCAAGTGCTTTAGAGGGTGGATGCTGTACTGCTGACTTTCGGAATTATTCCATTTACGCAGTCAATTAAAGCAACGAAATAATTGACTCTCCTGCGCAACGATCTCATTTTGTATTCTAAAATAAAATTAGGAAACGCTTGTCGTTTTTCTACTTCGATGCGAAGTTTCGTTTGCCGCTACCAGCGTATTTATGATTAGAAGAGAGAGAGAGCGAAAAAGGAGAAATCGTGGGAACACGGCAGCTGTCTTTGCAACAACGCAACGCAGGGAATACTCTACCGGCTTGCACTTCTTTTGGATCGCGAAGCGAGTCATTGTTCATCCAATCTTTTAAGTCGTTTTTTTTCTTCGCGCGTTCGAGTATATTGGGAATATAAATGAACGGAAACATTGGTGATGCTCGTAAAACTACTCGCAAAAAGAACACCAGGCAAAATAAATAAAACAAAATCGGCCCGACTACCGCCACACAGAGCCAGCGAGCCATATCGCGATTATTTATTTTGGGAGTCCACGCACATAACGCCATCCGCCTAATGCTCAGCTATAGCACTTTATAGTATCGGCACGTGTACAGCATGCTCGCATCAATATATCCTCATAATAAACGAACAGATCCAGTATATATCGTCCTAATAAACTAGGAACAAGAATGTTCGTAATTTATACAAATTTAGTATAATAAAAATTCGTAACATACCTAATATAACACACGTACTGTAAGTACTATATCGTAATGTAGCACGCGTATACACGTAATATTCCCGAAAATACGTGATATTCGTAATATACGAAACATTCAAAATATAAAAAACATTTGCAATACTCCTAATATACGTAACAAGCATCATATAAAAAGATTCTTGTTAGACAATTTTGCCGCCTTACTTCGAAGAAGGCGTCGTTCCCAACACCGGCGTATCATCATAATTTGAGCTACCTATGCCGCAATTGCTTACGAGAAAAAAAAAAAAGACTTTTGAAAGCGCAAAAGACTAAGGGTTGCCACCATCCCGGAAAATGCGATCAAGAAGGAACCGCGGGCTTATTGCGACACACACACGCTGCGAGAAAAGTGGCCACCACGTGGCAAAAGTGGCGGCAAGAACGCTACGTAACGCTACACGAGCCACCGGAGCCAATCCGACGCCGAGCGCGTCCCACGTGACCTTGGGGCGAGGCGCGTAGCCACGTGTTACGGTGCACAACGTTTGACTAGTTTTTTTTCGTTTTTGTTTTTGTTTACCGGATCGACCCTATGACTCCGATAACGGTACCTGACACTCCGCCGCCGCCTTTGTGCATGCATCGTGTACATACCGTTATCGGGTGGTATCGTTATCGGCGGTATCGGGTAACGATTTACTAAAACTCTCTCTATGGGCTGGGGTGGCCCGCAGCGTTCCACGCGGTCCATTGTAATACGGAACGGGGCTCTTCCCTCGCGAAAAAAAGGGGTTCACGCGGCGGCAGGAACGTCCACAATGAAACTAGAACACAAACCTGGAAACCAAACCACGGCAACTGACGCAGACAGGTGCACGCTTAACCACTAGTTGAAAAAAAGTCAACGCACTCAATTATACGCGGACACGTAAACATAAATAAAAAAAAAAGCCGTCGCGTAGCTTGCATACTTTTGCGTAACAGCGAGCCATTTCCTCGCCCCCGCCGCCACCGCCGATGGTCAAAAAGATAGGTTCGGCGTAGCGCGCGACGCACGCCATTTTTATTCCGAGACACGCGCCCGTTTCGTATCCTGTGCCGCCGGGCGCGGTGGTGGTTTCGCGATCCGTCGCAAAGAATGCGCAATAATCTCGAGTCGAACACGAATAGGAAATGCGAAAGCGGCGACGATAAACCGAGTGTTTGGGATGCCAATATGCCTCCTGTTTACTCCATGTCTGCCGGACGGAGGAAAATACAACGGGGGTCGCAGTCCAAGTAAGTTTCGCGCCGCCGAAGTTGTTTCGGTGTGGGGGCGCCACCTTCGTTGGGGCAGGACAGGACAGAGTTTGGCCATTCGTTTGGAAGTATAGGGTGTTTTCACTTGACGTCATTCCGCCATTTTGTTGCTTTTTTTTTTCATACTAAATTTACTAATATGAAGGATTACATCGCAACCTGTTGAGGAGATGTCAGCGTGGTAAGACTTATAAGCTTCTGTGCTCTACGCATTTAAGGGGTCATGCAAATCCTTGGAATGCTCGCCTTTGGAACATGCCAAACAGCTTGCAACAACAAAATGGGGGACGAAATTACGTCAGTGAAAACACCCTATAGGAAACAAATGAAGAGGCGCCATTGGCCGAAAGCGGGCTGGGCGTGTTCCAGGGCGTCTTCAGAAATTCAAATGTGACCAACCAGAAGCCGGAAATTATACCCTGGCGGTGGTCGCGAAAAACAAACCTGATAAGTGCATCGGAGTAACTCTCGGTGACTGAAAATATGGTACACGTGATGTTTCAATCACGCTCATCCAAAATGATGGTGGAAGAGTGCGACTAGCGGAACGATCGACATAATCCGTACGCCAAGCGCCGAGGGCCGGGAATCTTCCGTCCGAGCGGTCACACTCTGTCCGAGCAAAACAGAGTCGAGCGGCGCATTCGTTTCTTACATCTTTCTGCCTGATCATGATCGAAACATCACGTGCACTCTATTTTCAACCAAGAAGAGTTACTGCACTTCACTCTTACGCGTTCATTAAAACCATATACGAACATATACCTTTGATCAGAACTGTTTCTCGCTACCACCGCTAGGGGATTCTTTTCGGCTTCAGGTTGGTCAAGAGTAAGCACGAATAAAGCAGTCCTTTAGTCAAGAGAGCATGCCAAGCCCTCTTACCGAGTCTGGTGCACGCCCTGACTCTGCTCGCGCCTCCCATTGACCAAACTCTCTCTATACACGGCTCTGGGGCAGGACAGAGAACATAGATTGAAGAGAGGGTCCGTCTCGAACCATGCATGGGGAGCGTCTGCAATTCCGTCTGCAATGGCGGAAGCCTCCTGCGGCAATCGGTCGCAAGTGCGCATGCGCTGCGTTGTCGCGTGCTGAGGAGGAAAGCGGGAGGAAAGGCCGAGACGCTTGCAGACGATACCACGAGCCGTTCGATACCACAAAAAGCGTGGGGATGACGATGGTGAACGGGACTCACACATATCTGCTCCCGTTTGAACCGTCCAATGGACGCAGCGACGTCACCCGATCAGAGCAGTTACAAAGAGAGGCGCGCATTTACACGTTGTAAAAACAGACTACTTAATAACAGAAATTACACCCAATCGAGTCAGTCGGATACGGTCAGCCGGCAAACCCCGCCCTCCGATCTCCCACGTTAGCATGGGCGCCATCTTGTTAACAAGTAGAGTCAATGCGTGAATGCGCGAAGAGAAATATATTTACGATAGGTGCAGGATTTTTCGATTTTCACAATGGTCAAGGTCCAACTGACGTACCAAATAAAGTAGTACGATATTTACACCAACAAGCGGCGGCTTTGACACCACACCGATGCGGTGGTGGCGCTGTCGGCGCGGACGCTTCACTACGCGCTATTCTGGTTTCTGCGCACGCGCAGTGCATGTGCACACCTGGCGTGGACAAAACGGCGGACCTGTGTGTAACCGGCGCGTCGATCTATACGGTACCAGACACATCGGAATGCCGTTCAGACCTGCAGGGGTATTCGCACGGTGAAACGTCTTGGTGAAGAAGACTAGAACCAAAAACAAAGCTTTCGACACCAGAAAACTGTTGCGTCTGTTTGTGTTGACGCGAAGAGAGCTCCGGCTTAATTTAGGCAGTGTTTCGAAATCACGTTGCGTTAGTTCGTCGTCTACCTAAAAGAAAAAGAAAAAAAAAAAAAGAAGAACACAGCATGCACCGCACGCTCGAACAACCTCCGATCCATTCGACAGCGGTTAAATATGATGATGGGGTTATCCTCGCCGTTATCTAAAGCCCGCGTTAAGAACCGTTCTCGCGACGATTAATCTTCTTCGAGCACTCTAAAAGAATATATATATATATATATATATATCGTACGGTAGCGGAGGCCTCCTATAGAGGGCTATCCATCTATTTTATGCACTGATACTGCGTAATGCTGTCGGAATAACGCGATAATATAATAACAACAAAGACAAATTCGAAGCCACGGAAAGAGCCGAATAAGCAGACGCCGCGAAGAAACATTTTAGCAGACGGCACCACGGAAAACGGGTAAAACCGAAACCAGACGACTAAGGAACGACAAAAGAGACAATTTAGCAGACGGCAGAAGAGAAACCATAACGACGCAAAAGCAATGATAAGAAGAAAAAAAAAATACACATTTCAGATCACGCCACAAAAGAAAATGCGCCGAAACCGAAAGCAGACGACGAAGAAACGCAAGAAGGTCGTAAGGTTCCGAGCAAACATTCTTTGTCATGGCTAGTCTTTTCTTTCTTTTTTTTTTCTGAGTAAAAAAAAAAGGGGGGGGGGGGGCTTTGTTTACTTTCTTTGCATAGCCTTACGTATGCTCTTACGTTTCCCTCGCCGGACTATTTCAACGAGCACACCCGTAAAAGCGGCAAAGCCCAACCCGAACAACCCCGAGAAAACGAACGAATACAGATAAAGGGGAAAACAAAAATGCAAATGGGGCGCGGAAAAACGGGAGCGCTGCCACCGTAAATGTCATCAGCCGCCGCCAAAATAATAATAATAATAAAACAATGAGTTAAAGGGGGGAATTCGGGAGTTTGCTTGCGTGAGCAGCGTCGAGACTGGGCCAGAACTGCCGAAACCTTTTACCGTCACCGTGACGGGACACCTAATTGAGACACGATACGCATCTTCGGAAAAGATCAAATTGACAAAAAAAGTAGAAAACAACAGATGTTAGTGGTGCCGCTACTTAGGAAATAAATAAATAAATAAATAATAAGCAAAGCTGGACAGCCAGTAGATCAATACTTCGGAGAGAGCAGGGAGTCACGGTCACACTGCGAACACACAACACAAAAAAGACGGGCTGCGGACAGTACAAAGTTTTAGGGAACCATTTTTGCGTATCCGATACGGTACGGTCCGCACTCGGTACGAAGTGCGCCTGTGCAAGCCTTCTGCGATAGCGCATGCGCAGTTCGAACCGGATGGCGCACCATAACGTATCGTATGTGCAAAAGCGGAGCAAGCATACGTATATAGGCTTCAAAGAAACCTGTCCGCAGACAATTCGGTCATCGTGTCAGCGACCAAGACCGTGTCTCTTTTGCACGATCTACGAGCAATGTGAGCGGAGTGCGGCTAGCTAGTAGATCGTTATAGCGTCACGATAACGATACGACGCAAAGCGACGGCGGAGTGTCGCGAATCGTTACCGGAATGTAAACTGCATTCCGGTACCCGACACTCCTCCGGTAACCGATAAGTGAAGGCGAGGGCTATGGCTACCTCCTCCGCCGTCTCCGGGTCAGTGGTCAGGACGGTGACGGCGTCGATGGGGGAGTGTAAGTTGTCAGTCACCGCTGCCGTGAAAGCCCCATGGTGCCTGTATTCTGCCGCGTCCACATATAGGACACCCGGGTTATCCCCGTAGGTTCTTTGCATGGAAATAGCGCGTTGTTTCCTGCGAGCAAGGTTGTGGGTGGGGTGGACGTTTCGAGGTAGCGGATTTGCTATAATTTTGTTGTGGATATTGGGCCTGATGGGGGATTTGTCTTGGAGGAGCTTGTGACATCCAATGTTTAGACTGGCGAGTATGTGCCTACCAGTGGGGGTGCGGGAGAGTCTAGTCAGTTGGGCAGCACGATGTGCTTCTATTAATTCGTCCAGGTGATTATGCAAACCGAGTCCTTCCAGTTTGGCAGTTGGAGTGCTAGGCGGTAGGCGTAGTGCTATTTTGTAGGCCTTGCGGATCAAGGTATTAACCTTATTGGTGAAGGCTGGCGTGAGGCGTAGGTATGGGGTCGAGTATGTTAGCCGGCTTAGGACGAATGACTGTAGGATGCGTATGCGATCCTGTTCGTTGAGGCCTTTATGTTTATTCGTCACCCTTTTCAGTAGGCCAATTGTTTGATTAATCTGACTTTCTATTCGCTCAAGGAATTTGTTATTGAGCCTATTCGCCTGGATCTGCAGTCCCAAGATTTTAAGCTCCGAGACCACTGGGATTGGCCTGCCATTGATGTGTAGTTCGATGTCAGCGTTGTTTTGTTTCCTAGTGTTGGGGGCCGAAGTAGTATTAGTTCGGATTTCGCCGGAGAACAAGCGAGACCTGCTCTCTCTGCTTCCTCCGCTACTATCTCAACCCCTTGTTGTAGTGTTTCTTCTATATGGGCGTCACTCCCTCTGCCGATCCAGAGGGTGATGTCGTCCGCATATAGACTGTGTCTGAGTTGGGAAATTTGGCCTAGCCTTTTGGGGATGTTGATGACTGCCAGATTAAAGAGAATGGGCGAAAGCACAGCCCCTTGCGGGGTTCCCCTGCTGCCCAGTTGGGTAGTGTCTGACGTGAGGTCGCCAACGTTGATTACGGCAGTTCTCCCGGAGAGGAATGCTTTGATGTAGTTGTACGTCCTCTCTCCGGGGTTTACTGACCCCAGACCCCCCAGGATGGATTCATGGGTGACATTGTCGAATGCCTTTGTGAGGTCTAGGGCCAGGATAGCTGCCGTGTCGAGGTTACCTGTGGATTTGATTATTTGTTCAGACAGCTGTAATAATATGTCCTGCGTGGACAGCCCAGCCCTGAAGCCAACCATGGTGTGCGGGAATAGGTCTGCGTCATTCATGTGGTTGGTCAGCCTATCTAGGATTATGTGTTCCATTAGTTTACCTAAGCAGGATGTTAGAGAAATAGGTCTTAGGTGTTCTAGGGTGAGGGGTTTCCCTGGCTTGGGGATTAGAATTACTTTTGCGTGTTTCCACGACTCGGGAATCCTCCCTCTCTCCAGCATGTGTTGATGTATTCGGTGATGTCTGTAATGGATGAGTCATCGAGGTTGCGGAGGGTGCGGTTGGTTATTCCGTCCGGTCCTGGTGCCGAGTTGGGTTTGAGTTTGGATATTGCCAACCTCACCTCCGCCTCCGCGATTTCTCGGTCCATGTTAGTGTTTTGCTGCCCAGGGTAGGGAGGGAGTGCACTTTGGGGTCCGGTCGGTAGGTATTTTTCGGTAGCTTGATCAAGCAAATCTTGATCCGAGCCTGGGAAATTTTGTACAAGTTTAGTCATGCGATTCTTTTGTTCCGATTTGCCTTGATTCGGATCAAGGAGGTGTCGTAAGAGGATCCAGGTCTTTTTCAGCCCAAGGTTACAGCGCATTTGATCGCAGATCTGTCCCCATTGGTCACGCACCAGTGAACCCGCGTGTCGAGGTGATTTGTGTCTCCAACTGGGACAGTTTGGTTTTCAGTTTACGGTTGTGTTTGTTCTTCCTCCATCTTTTTAGAATGCTACTGTAGGCTTCCCATAGATGTTGTAGATGGGAGTCTACCGTTTCCGATGGAATACTCGGGTCTAGCTCTTTGGTGGCTCCTCTGACATCCCTCAGCAGCTGATTAGTCCACTGATTGATATCGTCGATCTGTTCGTGTCTGCTTTCGTTTTCTGTGGCGTTGGACTCTCTGACTGCTCGGAAGCTTTCCCATTCAACCAGGGTGCTTTGCCTGAGGGTGCGAGTAAGCCTCAGGTTGGGGGATAGTGTTGTGCTTATGATGAGATGATCACTGCCTAGGCTGTGTTCAGTGACCGTGCTCGTGAGCCGGTTGATGCGTGATGAGAGGGTGAGATCTGGTGTTGTGTCTCTTTGAACACTGTTGCCTATGCGTGTGGGTGCTGTTGGGTTGGTCTCTAATGTGAACTGATGTGATTGTATCTGTAGCCAGAGGTCTCTGCCCTTGGGACTGCAGCTCTGGTAGCCCCACGCGGTGTGCGCGGCATTAAAGTCTCCAACTATTAGGAGAGCGTGCGGGCCCGCCTCTTTTCTTGCGAGCGAGAATAGCTGGTTGAATCGGTGTGTCCTGCCCTGCTTATTTGGTGAGCTGTATACGTTTAAGACACATACTTTAGTTCCACCTCGCTTCGGGGGTAGACTGTTACTAAATCATGAGGGATGTCTATACTGTCGAATTGGTGCCGCGACGCGGGGATGTTTCTGTGCACCAGGACGGCGGTCTTGCCATTTTCTTTCCCTTGGTAGGCTTTATACCCCGGTAACTTGACCTGAGTTTCTACTTCCTGGAGTGCGATTATATCCGGGGGAGATTCGGCGTTTTGTACTAAAAGCTGCAGATTTGCTCGTTTCCGTTTGTAACCTCTGCAGTTCCACTGCCAAACTGTGACTCCTTTGTGATTAGTATGTGCCATGGTGCGGTTGTTCTAGAGAGTGCGGGGTATCTAGTGCAGGGTCTGCTGTGTAGGTGGTTGGATACGTTGGGGTCGGGTGCGTGAGTTCATGCTGGGGAGCTCCAGGGGAGGCGCTCCTTGATCTGGAGCCGCGTATCGCATCCCTGTACGCCTTTGCCACTCTGCTTTTAAATTCTTTTAGGAGGCCACTAAGCGAGCTTTGCATCGCGGTTTGTATCGCGTTGGCAATTTTGTTGTCAATGTTTGCCTCCAGATTAACGCATCCTTCCCTGATCAAGAAGATGTCCTGCTCCATCTTGGAGTATTTGCTGTCGGGCTCCCCGTTAGATCGAGAGGCGTCAGGAATAGTGTCTTCATCCTCTGGTTGTGTTGTCGCGGCCCGCTTTTTCGAGGCTGGGGGCGCGACGGGGGCTTGCGTGTCCATGCTTGCCTTAAGGTTCTGATTTTCTTGTCTCATTGCCTGTATCTCGTGTCTAGAGGCCTTAAGTTCTCTAAGGAGGTTTTGGTTTTCTCTCTGAAGCGCCGCCATCTCAGCTCGGAACTTAGCGAGCTCTGCCGCTACCTCTTGTGGGATTTGGGAGGGGGTGGTGCGTGGGGCGAATGGGTACGGGAAGGTTGAGAGTGGTCGACCTCTACCCCGAAGCTTACCGTTTTAGAGGTGTCCCGCGCCTTGGGACGGTTCCTGGAGCTCGCCCTCCTAGTGTTTCTTGCCGGTCCATGTGATGACCTCCTCTGTCGGTGGACGGTGTTCTGCTCCGGTTGATAGAGGGGGACCTCGTTGTTCGCCTTGCTCCTGCCGGTGACTTACTCGCCGATCTGCCTCTGTCTTGGAGGGCAGGCCAGTGCTTGGCGTCGTCGGTGTTGGGAGGCGGTTTTTCAGTGCCTGGAGGACCCCTCGCCCAGGCGGAGGTCGACGGTGGGGTTGCATGCGACGGTTGCCTGCGGCGGGGTTGGAATCTCTTCGGGCATTCAGGCGTTCCCATGAGGTGTGGCCCGCCGCATACCACGCAGCGAGGCGTGCATGGATGGTTATCGTTGGGGTTTTCTAGGCCGCAGTTGGCGCACCTGATGATCCGGTGAGGGCAGACATCCTGTCGATGTCCCTTTTGCCAGCACTTGGTACATGCGTCAGTCTTGTATCGATACGGGGTACACCGGTAAGTGGCTGGCCGGTAGCGAACCCAGAAGGGGACTTTTGGTCCGTTGAATAAGATTTGTACAGCGTTGGTTTCCCCGAGACGCTTTGCTGCGAGTATAGGCAGGTCAGGGTTGGACCTGATCAGCACCTGGTTGATTTCGGCTTGGGAGTCCTCCTCAGGGATGTTGAATATAATTCCATGCAGTGGTGTTAGCCGGGGCCGAAACGTGCGCGGCGAATTCGTATTGCTTGCCTTTGACCAATATTGCGTTGACTGAGCACAGTTGCCTTGCGCGCTCTTCATCCGGGGTGCTGACAAGTAGGTATACGTTGGCCTTTGTAAATACGAGGATTCTGTCCCTTGGGTCAGATGTAAGCTGTGCCGCCTGAGTGACGCAGTCGGCTAATGTAGTGGGTGAGACGGTGCTGAGGTTTAACCCACCTCTGGGGCGAAGCACTACTTTGACGTGGTCCTCCGGAAGGCGTTCAGCCGGTGGGGCCCGGTGCCTGGGCCGTCCTCGCGCCGGGGCCAGTCCGGTGCTGCTCTTTGTCGCTGAACTTGCGGTTGGCGAGGTTGCTGGCGATGGTGGTGGAGTCGAGCCGGGCTGGCTGGCCGCGTCTAGGACCCGCTGGCGCCTTCGGATGACCGTCCAGGACTCGTCGTATTGCTCTGGGGGAGGTTTTCCCCGGCTACCACAACCTCCATGGCCGATGTCGTTCCTAGGCCCAACCGCTAAGTCGTGCGGCTAGGCCTCCTCCCTCGAGAGAGCCGATCTCTCGGCGAACGTGCCGCAGCGGGCCGACGGAGCGAGGCGATGTTTACGCTAGTATCACGTTCAGTTCTCCGGGGTTTACGGAGCCCGGAGAAGACGACCGTTCTCGTCCGAGGCCCGCAGCAGTCTCCCCCGGTAACGATATCTGCGCGCGAACGCCAGCACTCGCGCGCACGCGTCGTTTCGTTACCGGGCGTTTCGAGCGAGACGATAGTTTCCAAAGGCACACATCGTTACGAGTATCGTATCGAACTATATTGGGTCTGTCTTGATTAAACTAATTGCAATTTTCAACTTTTTTTTTTTAGAACAACGAGTTTTGCGGCATTCTGCTGCAAATTATAACAAAATGTGTGTTTTCCTATTCCTCAATAGACGAAAGATTTTTTATTTTGCTTTTTGGTGGACTTCGAGAAGTTTGAGATGTCACCGCGCTCATGCAACGATCGCCATCGGAATGTAAAAACAACCTAGGAAATCCCCCCAAAAAAAAAAAAAAAAGAAAAAGAAAAACAGAATAGCATAGTGCTCAACGGATTCCCGATTTTCCACCATTGTCGGGAATTCGCCGATGAATGTTTTCCGTCCAATAAAAAAAAAAAAGAAAAAAAAGCGTGCACCTAAAATATTTGTACATATTTTAGAATTCCGGAATATTGAATAAATTAAGTTTCTGGCCTTCCAAAAAAACCCGGGAACAAAAGTTCACCTAATATAAGCACCGAAAAAAAAAAAGAAAAAAAAAAAAAAAGAAGAACGTTAGGGGACGACGGAAAATAGTTAATAGAAAGCATCGGGGCTAACAAGCTGGTACATATTACTAGACATAACCCAAAAAAATCGCACCAAAAAAAAAAAACGGCCCACACACACACGAAGTGAGTGGCCTAAAAGGAGTCATGAAACGCTTTTTTCCAAAACTTTTGCCTTGTTTAGCTTTCCTCCTCAACTCATAAATCGCACATTCTACCAAACAGTTCAAGAAGACGGAAAGGGGGAGTCCCGTCTTGCTCGGACTCTCGTTTGTCTAATCCGGACATAGCTATCCATTTCTCCCCCTCAGAAGATTAGCCGTCGCTCAAAATCCAGACAGAAGCTGCTTTCACCCACTCCGCTCACCCACGAAGCCGACAGTGCCGTGGAAGCTTACGTGCTCTTGGGCAAGCCACACACCGCCGCCACGTGATCACGCCTTCGCGCATACCCACGCGCAGAGAATGAGGTCAGACGGAGAGGCGAGGCGGCTGATTGGTCCGGCAAGTGCGCAGCTTCCACCACAATGTCAGCTTAGGGGTGAAGGGATTATGAGCTCCGGTGTCGTGTGACGTCTCGCATGGGCCCGCGACGCGCTGCGAAGGCTGACGACGCGCGGCGTCAACGGCGATGTATCACAAAGAAGAGGCAGCGAGTTTACGAAGGAAAGGAGGTAACGAAATAGTCCGCTGTTTTTTTCAAATTTTCGCACCGAAAGCCAGTGCTTTTGACTTTTCTACTTTTTCTTTCGGCCCAATGATGTGGTTATTAGCAAATACCAATATAAATTGATATATTGCAGTCCAAAATTTGTTTCATGGGTCCT
>JAZHYW010006196.1:0-11124 GCA_037355805.1 Ixodes ricinus | reverse complement strand
ACAGCCACTTAAGCGACTGCGCTTACTGGGAGGAAGTGTAGGGGCATGTCAACGAGCCAAGGTTCACCGTCATCCCGTACTTCCATCCACGAGCTTCCTGCCACCAGATGCCCGTTTCGACAAGGTCCACATCGACCTGGTCGTGCCCCTTCCAACATCTCAAGGGCAACGACACATCCTGACGTGTATCGACCGCTTCACAAGGTGGCCGGAAGCTATACCATTACCGGACATGACTGCAGCCACCTTCGCCGAGGCATTCGTGTCCTCCTGGGTAGCGCGCTTCGGATGCCCATCTGAAATCGTCACCGACAGAGGGCGCCAATTCAAATCCAACTTATTCACCGAGTTGTCCCGAATCCTAGGCATGACGAGATCTCGGACAACTGCATACCATCCGCAGTCTAACGGCCTGGTTGAGCGTTTACATCGTCACCTTAAGTCTGCGCTCATGGCCCACGCGAACCCCAGCGAGCGGGTACAACAGCTTCCGCTCGTCTTGCTTGGGGTCCGAACGGCGCTGAAGCAGGACCTCGGCTGTGCAACTTCCACACTCATCTATGGGACGACCCTACGACTACCATCGGACTTTTTCCAAGTCGACCCCTCTACAACCACAATGCCAGTAGACTGCGTAACAAAGGTGAAAGATATCTTCGCGGACCTTCGACCAGTGCCAACGCGAGCGGTATCTGCGAAGAAGCCTAACGTCTCTCAAGAGTTGCACAGTGCAACACATATGTTCGTGCGCCAAAAAGCCCGAAGGAAACCGCTCCAACCACACTATATGGGACCGTTCCCGGTTCTGGAAAAGAAGCCAAGTGGCTTCGTTGTAAAGATCAATGGACGACGAGACACCATCGACCTCGAGCGTCGGAAGCCAGCCCATCTGGAGCACGCACCCGTGAACCTCATCACATGTGAGACGCGCGAGGAAGGTCCGAAGTCTAGGAAGTCTGCTCAAGTTCACGGGACAAACTCATAACCACAGCAAGCGTTCCATTTGTATGTTGTTGTTGTTCTTTTTGTTTTATTTATACGCTCGTCGCGGGCTCTTCGCTAAGGGGTGCATATCCGTAGGGTTCAACGCACCCACAGATTCATTCTTCTCATCAAAATAAAAGAGATGGCTCGAGGCGCAGCACACGCACACGCCTCGGTGAGCTCGTGCATGAGAACGCTCTGAAGCCGCCATCACAAGCAGACACGTCGTTCGGTTTGTCTCGTTCAATGTCCTCACTTTAAATAACGTGGAAGGACCTCGCGGCCCCCACACAAGAATAACCGCCTTGCTGACGGTAATTTCGGCCCCGCCCAAGCCCAGTTCACTGAACGGACAAAGCAACACGAAGAAGCCAAGCAAGAACAAAAATCGCCGACCATAAGGTCGGCAGTGGCATGCCTCGAGCAGCACGCTGCAATAGCAGTATTTCTGCCTCGGACCATTCTCGCACCTCACGCCAAGTTCGTATTAACGAGCTATTCCGCTCGTAAAGATCTGCAATGGCAGGACTTTCTAAAGAGTGTCAAACTTCAGACACGCAGCCACTCACCGACACGCATCAGGCAGAACAAAGCCGCAACCAAGGCAACTTCCACCGTACCGTCCAGCAGCAGCATCAACCATTAGCAGCTATGCGAAGGACCGTGCAAGGGCCCACGGAGAAGTATGATCAGCGACGCCGAAAAAAGAATGCTGGCTCTGCTGCCCCAGTCTCAACCAGGAGGAGGAGGGGCGGGAAATAGAGAGTGAACTCGACAAACAGAGCAAGCGCCGCCAGTCCCGCTCATTACGGCACAGTCCTTCGCCACACATCTCCTATCCGCATCCATTCGCAACACACCAAACCCCAAGGCCGTCTCTACCATCCACAGCAGCCCAGCTTCGTCCCGACACGCCGGAGCATGTACGCCAGCTTCAGAAGACCCAACAAGCACAACAGTTCCTGCACGCTTTCCAAAGGCGCGAGTAGCAACAACAGCAAGACACGAAACGAGCCATTCAGCAAGTTCAGTAACAGCTAAAGCAACTTATTCAAGCCATTGCTCCCGTTATCAATCAACATGGATGCACACAAGGAGCACAAGTTCAGCCCTGCGCCCAACGGCCTGCGTAAACGCCCCCATGACGCCCTGCAGTGGAATTGCCGCTGGCTGCGTCAAATCGGCACGGAGCTCACCGAACATTTTCCCCGCATTGGTACTCCGGCAGCAGTTCAACTGCAAAAAACGCGAGAAACAGGCCCCCTCCTCTTGTGCTATAAAATATAGTGAGAACCTATTATGAAGCATGAACCCTTTGGCTGATCTTACGAGCGGTCGCGCACCATCGAAGCCCAAGCTGCCGTATTTGAACCTAAGAACTTTCCACAGAAACAGCTCGACCTGTCCAGCCACTGCGATACCTTTCATAAAAGTCTGGCAACCCACCCTACCCTAGGACGCTGTCACGTACTCGTCGTCTCTTACTACGCGAGACCCCAACCCAGCTGCTCCCGGCCGGGCCCATTCAGCCCAGCCGGGTTCCAAGGGATGAAATGGCTTCCGACAACGCTACCCTGAGGACCGTATATTCATTACTGGGAACTTCAATGCTCATCACTTGGACTGTGACTACTCCTGAGCGGACCAACGGGGACTACGACTTCAAGATTCGGCAAAACTCACGCATCTCAAGTTGACCAACGACCTGCACTCTTTGACATCGACTTCATGAGGGCCAGTTCGACACCATCCGCCACCTGACCTAGCGTACGTCCAACGAAGACTGTAGACTAGGATGCCGTTTGACAGACGATCGTTACTTACGAAGGCTCTGTCCCCATCCCCACCAAGCTACTGAGAACAGTAGAATTCGACACGGGCCATCTGATAGTTACCGAAAAGGACCTAACTCCCAACAAGCACCTCGCCATCCTCTGGGAAGAACACTAACGTCTTCATCGGATCTTCGTCTCCAACAGCAAGCGCTTTAAGAATCTGGTGCGCGTCCGTCCCAAGACATCACCGGTCCGACGGTACGCCAAGTGCTTGTCCCGCACAGGGTGGTTTGACCATTCTGCTATTTTCAACGAAAGGACCGGCAACCGCAAACACTGGCCCAGCCACAAAGCTTTAGCGGCCAAGCCCAAGACGCCCAATACTGCCCGCAAAATTCAACTCGCCTCCAACTGCGCTCCCGAGGAATTCAAAGACGAGGCGGACAAGACTTAGTTCCATCAACCGTCCAACCCAACAGTTCTAGCATGTAATAACCGCGAACCCCTAGGAATAGCGGACAGGCCGCGCAATTTGCGATGCAAGAGCTGTCCCTGGCTGTGGACTCCATCAACGAGCTCAGGGCCCAGCACAAGGGCTGCATCACGCGTCGTATGCTCCGCAACCTCGATGCGCCCGAGAAGTGACAACTCCTGGCCGATCTCAGCAGTGCAGGCTACAGGAAATTTACCAGACCACAGGAAGAATTCGGTGGTGTACACACACCCAAGCAGGGGAATCATCTAAATCGTGCCGAGAACCTCCGCCCATCTTATTAGCATCCTTTCTATGGAAACATCTGGAACGGCTGATCCCGAGAAGGCTCACCTATATACTGAATAAAGCAGTGTATTCCTCCTACTTCGACGACGCAAAGATTGCAGACTTTGTCCTGGCTTGTTTGTCCATGTCCGCCTGTATATCCTACTCAACATGGCTGGGAAAAAGCACCACTATAGCAACAAAGTTTCCGGGCTTCTGGTGGCGGTCGACCTCCAGAAGGACTTAGACATGGTAGAACATTTTGCGGGGATCAAAACGCACAAAAATTGCGTGGCGGGTACCCTCATCTTCAACGCCGTCAAAGGCTTCCTAAAGAGCCGTACTTTAGAAATCAGCTCAGGGACCAAACAACCCTACACTTTATCCAAACTCTGCGGGGTTCCCAATGTGTCATCTTTTCGCCGATGTTGTACAGACCTCGTCTTGCGCAGGATTGCGAAGCAGCAGCACGCAATTAAACATTCCCTGCTCACTACGTACGCGGCTGACATCACCCTCTGGTTAGATTCCCGCCACACAACGCTCAGCTCTGAAGCTATCGCCGCCATCATGCCACGGGCCCTGGATGCCCGGGGTCGACTCGCACAGGCCACCGGTATGCAGACATTCCTAGAGAAAAGCCAGATCCTCTTTATTGATCGCCTTGAACATAAATGGAACCAGATACGTCTTACTCTGGCCAATCAACTCCCCCGCCCCCCCCCGACCGATCGATTAGAATTGTGGGAGTACAGCTACCCAAAGAAGGGCGGCGCGCAAGAACAACTTAAGCAGCTGAAGCCCGTGCAAGCAACGGCTCCGCCTCATTAAGGGTATAGGAAATCTAGTCGGTGGTGACGGCAAGCGCACCATCCGCCTGTTTACTCAAGCTGTCCTCACCACCAAATCCTGCTACGGCGCCACATGCTTCAAGCTCACCAAGATGCAATACAAAACACTGGAGGTCCTGAATCGCGAGTGCCTTCACACCGTGACTGGCTTTCCGAAACGTACACGGACGGAACAGCTCAACCGGTAGTCATCTCTTCTCACCTTCTATGCCATCATTGAAACTCGCAACGGCTGGCACCACCAACGGCGCACCTCATCCATGGCTGACCTATGGCTGCTCCAGCTACTCCACCGACCCATTCGCAGAATCGTTCTCCTCCCACCAGCCAGCATACCGCGTTGGGAAAGCGTTCCAGTTCAAATGCCCAAACCTCTCACTCACCGGCAACACTGCGAGGACCACCTAAAAGCGAGAGCGGCCATCGCCGCACTCACCGACAAATCGGAAAACGCCGTCTTCACCGGCCTTAGGTGATGCGCCGAGACGAAGCAGGTCACCCTCGCCTACAATCACAACTAGCATCGGCACGCCCAGACACTCCAGTTTCATCACGGGCCCAACCTGAGTCTCCTCGGGCTGAAAGCCATACATCTACCCATCTTCCATCATCTAAAGACATGAATAGAAATAAAATCGCCTACCCGCCTCAATGTCTACACGATTTTTCGCAAAACACTTGCCAGCCTAGCCAAGACACCCTGAGACGAAACGCAGTGCCAGCGCATCAAGAGCCCCTGTTCCGAGCTCCTCTCCATCAAAAAAATTGAGATACGGGTCGAGTGGATACCGGGAATGCAGACGGCTACAGCAAAAAGGCTGCACACGAGTTTGCAGGCGAGCAAGTAGCCATCCGCTTTGGCGCGGATGTCGCAGTCCCTTTTGCGCCATCGGACTCGACGTTATTGAACTAAAGGCTGCGGCCTGCCAGGTGGACCGACGCCGGCTGCTCGAGAACACTCCGGAATCTTCTGCTCTACTTCAGAGATCCCCCGAGGCGAAAAGGTCCTCATTCAGAAGGCTCGTGCCGGAGCGGATATACTGAGGACATCCTCGCCAAATGAAGGAACTACACCCCCAATTGAGAACGACGACCTGACCAAGACCACACCGACGAAGGTCAGACCCCCTCATCACCGACACCACCGGTTTCTAGCGGAACGTGGAACGCAGGCGTCAGGCCGGCTATCCACTACTTACTGTGGGAGTGTGTCGCCCTGCAGCAAGTCCGCGCCCAGCATATGAGCCCCAACATTTGGTCTGGAAGGTTAGATATCACCCCATGCCCACTCCAAGAACGCACTTCTTGGTTGGTGGGCGCTTGCTCGCACCACTGGTGTTCACCGCCGAAAGTAATTTTTCCTCACTTTTGCTTTTTAAAATCTTGGCCATCGAGCAATCCTCCAAATAAAAGCATTCAATCATATATGAATACAAAGATCTTTTCTACGATATGTATATATTTCATCACATTTTCATTGACAGCTGAAGGCAGTTGTCTCTTGCTACCCGTAGGGTAGGAGTAAACATACATGATTGTTTTTATATCGACATTTTCGAAAACAATTTCCTAGGAGAGCAACGCCATAGCTCACATTCTTTTTAGACAGGGTAGAAAACTTAATTGCGCATGATTATTTACTGACATTCCGCAGTAACTATAAATACTTATTTATATCAGATTTATTTGGTGGAGCATGAAATATAGGAAATATTGAGTAAAAAAATAGGCTGCAATGATATGACGCAATCATGTCTTTGTTTATTTTTCAGGGTTCGATGTTCAAAGGGGTGACGGGGTTTACACAACCTCGTTGATTGGTGACATTGAACGTGTGTTTTATCATGTTCAAGCTGAAATTAGGGTTGTCGAAGATGTGGAACCTGAGATGAACCTTCGACGAAGATATCCCTTTTTCAAAATAGTACGAAGTAAGTTGGAATTGCCATTTAGTCCAAGCAAACATAAAGTACTCGTGACCGACACAAGTCTGGTATTTTCGTTAGAGTAGAGGTGGAATTTCTACTGTAGATTTGAAGATTTAACAAAGTACATGAATTGTGTAGCACGCTCTTTGCTGGTGGAGCGCGAAGGTGAGGAGCGGCAGAAGCTACGTGCTCATTTAGACAACGAACAGTCCGTCTGGCAGCAACACGATCATGTTAACTGTACATAATCACGCTCATAGAGCGGAGTTGGCGATAATGATCAAGTGACTAGTTTGTCCGGCACGCACGTATCTTCCACTGAACAGTCAGCAAAGAATAAAGTGTACCGCAGTGGGAGCAAAAAGTAGAGCTTAGAACTTCGGCCGTTGCTCCTGCTGCTCCATAACTGGAGCACACAAGAGACGGTCTTGAACAAGAAGCTAGCGCTTGAGGACTTTTCTGCGGTATATTTTGACTTGAAACGTAACATATCGCTCTAGCATTTGTTTTCCGGATGAGTGAAAGTCCTATGTTGAAGCAAAACATTGAGTTTATTCTCAAGAAAATACCAAAAATATGCATAGGTAAAAACTGTGAGGAAGTTATGGGACCTTGATATTTTCTACATTAGAGATAACTAAAGAAAAAATAAGCACGTGTTCAATATACAAAGTTTTTTGTTTTTCAACTTACAAAACACTGGATAAAAAAGATATTTTTTCGTTATGTGTTCAGAATGTAGACACATATTAATTCTACCTACGTTTTCACATAATCACCACAGAGATACATACCCGTGTCAGAGGGAGTTCTAAAGACCCTCTCTCACTAAGCTTCTTTATAAAATCGGCGAACCAGCGCAAGCCATAAGGCACTTGCGTAATCAGCATCGCGAGCAGAATGTCCGATTTTATAAGGGATCTTAGCGAAAAGGATCTTTAGAATGCCGTCTGAAACGAGTATAAGACAATTATTATTAGGGTAAGGTGGGGAAAGTGAGACAGAATTTTCATTTCAATGGTCATTTTTCTTTTTGCATCTACATTTTAAAACACAGCAGATGTCTCGACTCTGTGCTCAGTAATTATTACTTAACTGGAGCTAGCAAAACCTTAAACAAAACTACAATATCTGAAAGTTACACGATGTCTTATTTTGCCCCGGCTTGTGGGGCAAAAGAAAATGTAGTAGGGTACAATAAGACACACTTAAAAACATGATATGCGTTCAGTATTTGCAAAAATACACTTGAAACGCACTGCGTGAGCTCTAACGCACTCTTTTTGAGCAAATTCCTTGCATTTCATGCATTCGCATCCATACTGAATGCGGGGCTGCTCGGCTCCAAAGTTCTTCGCATACCACGCACTGCCATGTCTCTTGTGGCGCGCATACGCACGGTCTGCAGAACGCTCGGCCACTGCGCGCTACTTCTGGAGATAACAAATAATCTTTGTCTCTGCATTCAGCGGTTTTTTGTTGTCGCTGTTTTTAGGGGAGGGAGGGAGGTGGGGAGGAGGAAGTGGAACGCAGATTTTTGGTTGCTTTCGCCAACGTCAGCTTTGCCTTGGAGAGAGGACGTTGGAACAGTGCTCTCTTTGACCTGTTTGTCTCTTTCGCCTTAGTCACAATTTTCTTGAACTTGAACGTCGCAAAAATGCGCCTTCTATAGGGTATTCACTGGCCGCATATTGAGGTCATTGTTAGAGCGCATGTTCAGAACGAGTCACATTAATAGTGCCAAGACCGGCAATCTTTATGGTGCGGTACGTTGCAATAACTGTGGCTAGCCATCAGTACGTGCTCAGCATTAGCGCACACAGTATGACCGCCAGTGAATACGCCCTATAGGAAGTATTAACTGGTGGCTATAGTTGTGTGCACGACTGCTGAGCGCGTGCTCACGGCGAGCTTCCACGGTTCTTTGTAACGTGGATTCCACACCAACAGGTGCCGATCTTAGCAACCTATTAATGGGCTGGTTCTGAGCATGCGCTCTAGAACACCCACAAATATGGCGCCCAGTGAATACTACTTATAACCCAGCCGTTTGTTCTTGTTGTTTTTGTTTTTGTAGAACCGCAGATTTTTTAAATTTTGCGGGACGTATGGCTTTCTTTTGAAGCGCATCTCTTGGTACGCCAAGAAGTGTGGCAACGGTGCGAAGGGAGTATAGCTGCTGTTTGCCACTTTCAATAGCCTTGTTCATGTCACTTTCGCGCTATCGAGGCCGTTGTTCTTTTGTACGCTCGGACCATCCTGGACACCGGGAGAAAAAGGATATCGCTCAGGAGCATCAAGGAGACACGTTCGTCTCTCGCAGGGAGTTTTAGAATAGCGCACGCTAACGCTTTTTGCACGCGAAGAATGGCGTCGTCGCCACTGCAGATACGCCCAACGAAAACCAAGTTTTGCACTTTGCGGGCGTTATTTTAGCGTACACCATTTTTCCGAAATAGTGTGCGTACGCAAAGAGTCCTTGTGCTTCTCCAAGAAGGATTGGCGATGCAAGTTGGCTAAAGCCAAGACGAGCGCAGTTGAAAATATCGAACACCAGGACAGCGGCTGCGGTCGCTTTGGTGGCGCCGTGAGCGCGACGTCGGCGGCATCATCGCGACTGCGATCTTCAACGCAGGACGACATTGCTCTCCTACGGGAAAAGCACGTCAGAAACGTTGTGGAAGGCCGATCAAGGTGGGCAGCCATCGCCGGAAACTTGCTGCTTGCGAAGCGCGAACGTTTTTCGGCGAAGGTACTGGGCGCGAAAAGTCAGTATACGAGACCTCTGTTGCCGAGGCGACGCAAGCGGATACGACTGATCGACCGCTCCCGTCGAGTTCATGCATATTTAGGCAAATCGTAAATGTTACTCTGAACAATATGCTTTTTTTATCAAGTCACAGCATTTCGTGTGTGAAATAAAAGGTGTTTCTGCATCTTCGTGGCGTTGCAAGCGCGAGATGCTTGGCTTTTCGCGTCTTGAAGGCGAAACGTTCTTCTAAAACACTCTTGCGTTGCGTGCGCTTACACAAGCGCTAAAGCGCTAACTATAGTGCTAGAGTACGCTACAATTGCGTACGTTCTTTTGAAACTCCTCTTGATATGCGTGTCATAGAATGCCAGGATGTTGCGTTTTCTACCGCGCGTTTCCCGTTGCGTAAGTAAATAAATTGCTCCGGTGGTTCCCAGTGCTTCCATCACGCGACAGCAAAACCATCATGCGCCACAGACGTGTAATATGCACGGAGGAGATGGCATGAGTATCGGGAAGGACGCACAGAGGTCTTTGATGCGTTGGGTTAGGAAAGGCGTTTGTGGCGTCCGACTGTCCTGTTGAACATGTGGTCGAAATATTGAGAGCCGAAATGAAAACCGATTTCGTTATGTTTTTTTTTTGAGTTCTGCTGCTGAAGTGTACCGGAAGATGAAGTCATGTCAGGTGACATGAGTTGCCTTTTACCCCATCCTCCTAGACGCTGGTGTAAATTACACGAATTAAAAAAAAACTTTGAATTTTTATTTTTAGGAAGGAGATCTATACGCATTGACACGTAATAATCACTTCATGATCTGTGCTGCGATTACGTAGGAAAGTAGAAACAGTATTATCTCCAGTATTCGCTGATTAAAAATAAACGCCTCTCTCCCTATTTTATTTCTTTCGTTGTTTTTCTTATCCAGTACATCAGAATGATATAAAACTCCGGCGGTCCACTTTAAGCAACGCCATAATAATTGTCTTGATGAGTGCAGAAATTATGTGAAAAAGTAGCTAGACAATGTATCTACATTGTGTGTATACAAATATTTTAATCACTTTTTCAACCAGTTCTTCGGAAGTTAAAAAAATCAAAAGCCCTCCTAGGTATAGGTAGGTGCACAAATAAGTAGCCATAGATTTCACTCGATTATATTTAAGAATATGCAAAGATCTAATCGGTGTTGTTCTGCTGGTTTGCTACCCTGTAAAAGGAAAATAAGTCGACGAGATATTAGCATAAAATTAGTACATAATAAAGAAACTTAGATATCAAAAACATGTACACAAAATTACGTATAAAAACGTCCAGTGCACTACAAAGGTTGGCACAAATGAAAGTTAAAATTCAGTTAAATTCTCTCTACACTTTTTGACTAAAACAGCGCAAATAATTTCCGTGAGGAAGAGACAACAGGAAGGAAAGAGCGCTGACTCACAACTGATGTTTTAATAATGACGTAGTGAAAGAGAAGAAAGGTGTCAATGGCGTATCTGGGACAATCTGGAAGGTGCATCAATGTGAGACTCAGGGAACATGCACTTTCTCTAAACTCAACGCCAGCGGGCCATCTTGCTGTGCATGTGAGAGATTGCGGGTGCACACCAAGGTTCTCTGAGACTAAAGTGCTTAAACATTTTAAAGAAAAAAGACTAGAGAGGTGTACGAGGCGTGCAAGATCGCGAACAAGGGCCTAGCCTGCATAAGTACGCCTTCGATTGCTTTGACGGCGAAAGAGCTTCAATTTTTGAATTTTAGTCCCTAAATTATTGTTTTCTTCCTTTTCTTTCTTCTCAATTTTCAAATCTGAATATTTGTACATAGATTTATTCACTTAGGTTACTTAAAAATGCAATTTGACATTCCGTTGAAATAGCCCTTAGAAAGAGGTTTTTAATTTTAATAATTTTAACGCCATTGACACCTTTCTTCTCTTTCACTACCTCATTATTAAAACCTCAGTTGTGAGTCAGCGCTCTTTCCTTCCTGTTGTCTCTTCCTCACGTAAATTATTTGCGCTGTTTTAGTCAAGATGTCTATCCAACTCGCCCAGCAAATCATTTTGGT
>JAZHYW010006195.1:0-19367 GCA_037355805.1 Ixodes ricinus | reverse complement strand
CCATAAAATACGGTCTATGGTTCGTGTTCAGCCGGTAGAATAAAAGGTATTAACAAAGTAATTATCAGAATACTTAACAATATTGCTTACGGGTCTCAATATGATACATTAGAATCACAAAAAAAATTCGAAGCACTCGGGATTCTGCCATTTGAAAAACTGTTTCAGTTTGTAACTATAACAAAACATTATTATGCCAATAATGATTTCAAGAAACTGTTAAATACAAAACCTCCAAGACACACAGAAAGATATGCACTGCCCAGAATACATACAAATTACGGAAGAGAATGAGGAATTACTATATACCACATCACTTTAATCAGCTTCCGCAGGAACTAACTTGCCTTACATCGATAACCGAGGTTAAGCGTAACTATTAAAAACTGGTGTTTTGAAAACGATAGAACAATAAACGTCAAAAACCCAAGTCTTTCTGTGCGGACGAATCCGATGCCACCAAGAAGGAACTCTCCTGCAGAAACAGCCCAACACCAGGTCCACCAACAGAGGCGGCGCCCACCCATCCCGTGATGGAAGCCCTAGTGCAGCAGTTACGCCGCCTGGCGGAGCTGGTCAGAGGGGGCCCCTGATTACCCCCCCACCCTTCTGGCCCGCTGGCCCCCACGCCCGGAATATCGCAGACAGCGGAACTGGTTTCCGCCCTCACAACCGCCCTACGGGCGGCTTTCCCGGAGGCGCTTCCCCGACGCCGTCGTCGCCTACCGGCTTCCCAGCCCATCCCCGCCACCACGTCCGACGACGAGGAGGAACCCCTTTACGGAAGGTTCAGCTCCACGCAGGATCAACCAGGTCGCTACCGCGCCCACATTACCGACTCATAACTTTGGAGGTATCCAAGGTGTGCTGTAACTGCCTGTCTTGGTGGGCAAGATAGAGGTCGCTAAGGACAGGGGCAATGCATGATCCTATGCAGACTCCCAGCTTTGGTAGGTATGTGTGACTATCCCAAGTAGCGAACGTGGATTTTAGATAGAGGTTAATCAAGTTCAAAATTCTCCTTGGGATATGCCTGATGCATTCTGGAATGCAACAGTGCCATAGTTGTCTATGCTCTCCTCAATGCACTGTAGAAGGCGGTCTTGGGGCAGGGCATAGTAGAGGTTCTTAATATCGATGGAGAACACCAACCCCAAGAATCCGGGACATGCCGCCGCTCGCAACTTACGCCATCTCTCGGCAGTCACGTCAGCGCCCCAGCGTAACTCAATGGGCAAAAAAGTTTTATTTTTGTAATTCAGTTAAAACTCCACAAATTTAATTGCACTCGGGGGGCCATAATATTGATCTAATAGCCCGCTTATTTGAAGAATTTCAGTGCCTCACGACCATTATATTTCCTTCCCGAATCAACAAACCGAATCCCATAGACTCCCATTGAAAACGAGGCCATGACATTCAGCTCCCAGGAAGAAAAGCTTGTCGCCACAGGAGCTTGAAGTCAAATGCGATCGCTTTATTAATCTTAGCTTTAATTGATTCCAGGAGAGCATTTTGAAATTCACGCTCAATTTTGAGTTATCTAGGTCTAAAGCTCTCTAATAACCGAGGGCTGGCAATAGCGTTAAAACATGGTTGGGTCAGCAGAGATCTCACGCCCAAAATATTTCGCAAATCTTTACTATTTTAACGAATGAAATATATATTTCTGATGATTGCACCATGGTAGCAAGATCTTTCTTTTCGAAGGACAAATGAATTCATTTTAGCGCCATACATGTCGATAGCAATTATGGACCAATAAGAGATTTTGCGGTTCCTGTACCATGCCCAAATCCTAGTAAAGAAATCGACGACTTTACACAATTTCTGACTCACACACTTCTGGGAGCTCTAGGTGCTTCCTCTGTACTTTTCGGGTGGTGGGGGGGGAGGGGGGGTTCCGTTGGCCGCCCACCAAGAAGAACCGCACTCGCCCGTGATCGGCAAAAAGTTGGCTGTCAGCTTGGACAATTGGACAACCTGTGAGGCTTAAATGCGATATCATTTCCCGCGTGGAGACCTGGCGGAGAGGAACCCCCCCCCCCCCCCCCGCCCCGCGCGTTATGTTCCCGTGACTCCACGGACCGTGTTCTTATGACCCCACGGATCATGGTCACATGACCTTGTGGCCTCCGTTGGCCCACTCTTTCACTGTGGTTACGTGGTTAATGTGGCGCAACGGACGATGGTCACGTGACCCCCGTAAATTATCGTCACGTGACCATGTCACCAACAATGGTGCAATATTTCTCATACGGGCGCTGTGCTTTTTATTCTTTGGTAGGAGCGCGCTTTACTTGTGCTACGGCACCATTTTTTTTTCAAGGTATTTCTTTGTATTCTCGTTGTGAGCACGTGCTGTCGGCATCGGGTACTACAAAAGATGTCATCACCCCGATTAAAGCGGAGATGAAGGCACCCTAGTTCGCATTTATAATCTCAAGGAAGCTTCTGGAGTGTTAAAAGGCAAAGCAGTAGGCAAAAAGTGCGAGTTAGGCTACTTGTCGTCTTTTTGCCGACTAAATTATACAGTGCTTTTTTCATAAGGTCAAGAAATTAGAAGAAATTGCATGAGGAGGTAAAATTTCCACGTGGCATGTAGCTGGGCATGTCTACTATCATTCTCCGGCAAAAAATTTTAATATTCATAAATATTATTTTCCTGCAATTTTTTATATCTCGCCCCTCCCACAAAAAAAATCGCATCTGTCGCTCTGGGAACTATGCCAGAACATTTTTCCGCCCAGTTGCCCCTGGCTGAGGAAGCCACAAAAATTGATAAGGAGATTTAATTTACATCTTTCACGTATCTCGGTATGTCTAGTATCATATTCCAGGAGGGTATTTTGATAATAGTAATAATTATTTTTCAGTTTTTTTTATCTGATCACTTGCACAAAAAAGCGCGTCTCATCGCTGTGGAGAGTATGTCTGAACGTTTTTTGGCTATTCCGCCTGGCTCAGGAAGCCACAGAAATCGCCTGAGAATATTGAATTTTCGTTTAGAATGTAGCTGGGTATGTCTAGTATCATGTTCGAGGAGAGCATTTTGATATTTATAATAATTAGTTTTCTGTATGTTTTCTAAATTCTCGTCCCTGGCACCGAAAGCCGCGTCTCTTCGCCCTGGAGACTAAGTCCCAACGTTTTTTTTGGCAGTTCCGCCCGGCTCAGGAAGCCACAAAAATCGCCTGAGAATATCGAATTTTCGTTTAGAATGTAGCTGGGTATGTCTAGTTTCATATTCGAGGAGAGCATTTTGATATTTATAATAATTATTTTTCTGTATTTTTCTAAATTCCCGTCCCTGGCACCGAAAGCCGCGTCTTTTCGCCCTGGAGACTAAGTCCCAACGTTTTTTTTGGCAGTTCCGCCCGGCTCAGGAAGCCACAAAAATCGCCTGAGAATATCGAATTTTCGTTTAGAATGTAGCTGGGTATGTCTAGTTTCATATTCGAGGAGAGCATTTTGATATTTATAATAATTATTTTTCTGTATTTTTCTAAATTCCCGTCCCTGGCACCGAAAGCCGCGTCTTTTCGCTCTGGAGACTAAGTCCCAACGTTTTTTTTGGCAGTTCCGCCCGGCTCAGGAAGCCACAAAAATCGCCTGAGAATATCGAATTTTCGTTTAGAATGTAGCTGGGTATGTCTAGTTTCATATTCGAGGAGAGCATTTTGATATTTATAATAATTATTTTTCTGTATTTTTCTAAATTCCCGTCCCTGGCACCGAAAACCGCGTCTTTTCGCCCTGGAGACTAAGTCCCAACGTTTTTTTTGGCAGTTCCGCCCGGCTCAGGAAGCCACAAAAATCGCCTGAGAATATCGAATTTTCGTTTAGAATGTAGCTGGGTATGTCTAGTTTCATATTCGAGGAGAGCATTTTGATATTTATAATAATTATTTTTCTGTATTTTTCTAAATTCCTGTCCCTGGCACCGAAAGCCGCGTCTTTTCGCCCTGGAGACTAAGTCCCAACGTTTTTTTTTGGCAGTTCCGCCCGGCTCAGGAAGCCACAAAAATCGCCTGAGAATATCGAATTTTCGTTTAGAATGTAGCTGGGTATGTCTAGTTTCATATTCGAGGAGAGCATTTTGATATTTATAATAATTATTTTTCTGTATTTTTCTAAATTCCCGTCCCTGGCACCGAAAGCCGCGTCTTTTCGCCCTGGAGACTAAGTCCCAACGTTTTTTTGGCAGTTCCGCCCGGCTCAGGAAGCCACAAAAATCGCCTGAGAATATCGAATTTTCGTTTAGAATGTAGCTGGGTATGTCTAGTTTCATATTCGAGGAGAGCATTTTGATATTTATAATAATTATTTTTCTGTATTTTTCTAAATTCCCGTCCCTGGCACCGAAAACCGCGTCTTTTCGCCCTGGAGACTAAGTCCCAACGTTTTTTTTGGCAGTTCCGCCCGGCTCAGGAAGCCACAAAAATCGCCTGAGAATATCGAATTTTCGTTTAGAATGTAGCTGGGTATGTCTAGTTTCATATTCGAGGAGAGCATTTTGATATTTATAATAATTATTTTTCTGTATTTTTCTAAATTCCCGTCCCTGGCACCGAAAGCCGCGTCTTTTCGCCCTGGAGACTAAGTCCCAACGTTTTTTTTGGCAGTTCCGCCCGGCTCAGGAAGCCACAAAAATCGCCTGAGAATATCGAATTTTCGTTTAGAATGTAGCTGGGTATGTCTAGTTTCATATTCGAGGAGAGCATTTTGATATTTATAATAATTATTTTTCTGTATTTTTCTAAATTCCCGTCCCTGGCACCGAAAGCCGCGTCTTTTCGCCCTGGAGACTAAGTCCCAACGTTTTTTTTGGCAGTTCCGCCCGGCTCAGGAAGCCACAAAAATCGCCTGAGAATATCGAATTTTCGTTTAGAATGTAGCTGGGTATGTCTAGTTTCATATTCGAGGAGAGCATTTTGATATTTATAATAATTATTTTTCTGTATTTTTCTAAATTCCCGTCCCTGGCACCGAAAACCGCGTCTTTTCGCCCTGGAGACTAAGTCCCAACGTTTTTTTTGGCAGTTCCGCCCGGCTCAGGAAGCCACAAAAATCGCCTGAGAATATCGAATTTTCGTTTAGAATGTAGCTGGGTATGTCTAGTTTCATATTCGAGGAGAGCATTTTGATATTTATAATAATTATTTTTCTGTATTTTTCTAAATTCCCGTCCCTGGCACCGAAAGCCGCGTCTTTTCGCCCTGGAGACTAAGTCCCAACGTTTTTTTTTGGCAGTTCCGCCCGGCTCAGGAAGCCACAAAAATCGCCTGAGAATATCGAATTTTCGTTTAGAATGTAGCTGGGTATGTCTAGTTTCATATTCGAGGAGAGCATTTTGATATTTATAATAATTATTTTTCTGTATTTTTCTAAATTCCCGTCCCTGGCACCGAAAGCCGCGTCTTTTCGCCCTGGAGACTAAGTCCCAACGTTTTTTTTGGCAGTTCCGCCCGGCTCAGGAAGCCACAAAAATCGCCTGAGAATATCGAATTTTCGTTTAGAATGTAGCTGGGTATGTCTAGTTTCATATTCGAGGAGAGCATTTTGATATTTATAATAATTATTTTTCTGTATTTTTCTAAATTCCCGTCCCTGGCACCGAAAACCGCGTCTTTTCGCCCTGGAGACTAAGTCCCAACGTTTTTTTTGGCAGTTCCGCCCGGCTCAGGAAGCCACAAAAATCGCCTGAGAATATCGAATTTTCGTTTAGAATGTAGCTGGGTATGTCTAGTTTCATATTCGAGGAGAGCATTTTGATATTTATAATAATTATTTTTCTGTATTTTTCTAAATTCCCGTCCCTGGCACCGAAAACCGCGTCTTTTCGCCCTGGAGACTAAGTCCCAACGTTTTTTTTGGCAGTTCCGCCCGGCTCAGGAAGCCACAAAAATCGCCTGAGAATATCGAATTTTCGTTTAGAATGTAGCTGGGTATGTCTAGTTTCATATTCGAGGAGAGCATTTTGATATTTATAATAATTATTTTTCTGTATTTTTCTAAATTCCCGTCCCTGGCACCGAAAGCCGCGTCTCTTCGCCCTGGAGACTAAGTCCCAACGTTTTTTTTGGCAGTTCCGCCCGGCTCAGGAAGCCACAAACATCGCCTGAGAATATCGAATTTTCGTTTAGAATGTAGCTGGGTATGTCTAGTTTCATATTCGAGGAGAGCATTTTGATATTTATAATAATTATTTTTCTGTATTTTTCTAAATTCCCGTCCCTGGCACCGAAAACCGCGTCTTTTCGCCCTGGAGACTAAGTCCCAACGTTTTTTTTGGCAGTTCCGCCCGGCTCAGGAAGCCACAAAAATCGCCTGAGAATATCGAATTTTCGTTTAGAATGTAGCTGGGTATGTCTAGTTTCATATTCGAGGAGAGCATTTTGATATTTATAATAATTATTTTTCTGTATTTTTCTAAATTCCCGTCCCTGGCACCGAAAACCGCGTCTTTTCGCCCTGGAGACTAAGTCCCAACGTTTTTTTTGGCAGTTCCGCCCGGCTCAGGAAGCCACAAAAATCGCCTGAGAATATCGAATTTTCGTTTAGAATGTAGCTGGGTATGTCTAGTTTCATATTCGAGGAGAGCATTTTGATATTTATAATAATTATTTTTCTGTATTTTTCTAAATTCCCGTCCCTGGCACCGAAAACCGCGTCTCTTCGCCCTGGAGACTAAGTCCCAACGTTTTTTTTGGCAGTTCCGCCCGGCTCAGGAAGCCACAAACATCGCCTGAGAATATCGAATTTTCGTTTAGAATGTAGCTGGGTATGTCTAGTTTCATATTCGAGGAGAGCATTTTGATATTTATAATAATTATTTTTCTGTATTTTTCTAAATTCCCGTCCCTGGCACCGAAAGCCGCGTCTTTTCGCCCTGGAGACTAAGTCCCAACGTTTTTTTTGGCAGTTCCGCCCGGCTCAGGAAGCCACAAAAATCGCCTGAGAATATCGAATTTTCGTTTAGAATGTAGCTGGGTATGTCTAGTTTCATATTCGAGGAGAGCATTTTGATATTTATAATAATTATTTTTCTGTATTTTTCTAAATTCCCGTCCCTGGCACCGAAAGCCGCGTCTTTTCGCCCTGGAGACTAAGTCCCAACGTTTTTTTTGGCAGTTCCGCCCGGCTCAGGAAGCCACAAAAATCGCCTGAGAATATCGAATTTTCGTTTAGAATGTAGCTGGGTATGTCTAGTTTCATATTCGAGGAGAGCATTTTGATATTTATAATAATTATTTTTCTGTATTTTTCTAAATTCCCGTCCCTGGCACCGAAAACCGCGTCTTTTCGCCCTGGAGACTAAGTCCCAACGTTTTTTTTGGCAGTTCCGCCCGGCTCAGGAAGCCACAAACATCGCCTGAGAATATCGAATTTTCGTTTAGAATGTAGCTGGGTATGTCTAGTTTCATATTCGAGGAGAGCATTTTGATATTTATAATAATTATTTTTCTGTATTTTTCTAAATTCCCGTCCCTGGCACCGAAAGCCGCGTCTTTTCGCCCTGGAGACTAAGTCCCAACGTTTTTTTTGGCAGTTCCGCCCGGCTCAGGAAGCCACAAACATCGCCTGAGAATATCGAATTTTCGTTTAGAATGTAGCTGGGTATGTCTAGTTTCATATTCGAGGAGAGCATTTTGATATTTATAATAATTATTTTTCTGTATTTTTCTAAATTCCCGTCCCTGGCACCGAAAGCCGCGTCTTTTCGCCCTGGAGACTAAGTCCCAACGTTTTTTTTGGCAGTTCCGCCCGGCTCAGGAAGCCACAAACATCGCCTGAGAATATCGAATTTTCGTTTAGAATGTAGCTGGGTATGTCTAGTTTCATATTCGAGGAGAGCATTTTGATATTTATAATAATTATTTTTCTGTATTTTTCTAAATTCCCGTCCCTGGCACCGAAAACCGCGTCTTTTCGCCCTGGAGACTAAGTCCCAACGTTTTTTTTGGCAGTTCCGCCCGGCTCAGGAAGCCACAAAAATCGCCTGAGAATATCGAATTTTCGTTTAGAATGTAGCTGGGTATGTCTAGTTTCATATTCGAGGAGAGCATTTTGATATTTATAATAATTATTTTTCTGTATTTTTCTAAATTCCCGTCCCTGGCACCGAAAGCCGCGTCTTTTCGCCCTGGAGACTAAGTCCCAACGTTTTTTTTGGCAGTTCCGCCCGGCTCAGGAAGCCACAAACATCGCCTGAGAATATCGAATTTTCGTTTAGAATGTAGCTGGGTATGTCTAGTTTCATATTCGAGGAGAGCATTTTGATATTTATAATAATTATTTTTCTGTATTTTTCTAAATTCCCGTCCCTGGCACCGAAAGCCGCGTCTTTTCGCCCTGGAGACTAAGTCCCAACGTTTTTTTTGGCAGTTCCGCCCGGCTCAGGAAGCCACAAAAATCGCCTGAGAATATCGAATTTTCGTTTAGAATGTAGCTGGGTATGTCTAGTTTCATATTCGAGGAGAGCATTTTGATATTTATAATAATTATTTTTCTGTATTTTTCTAAATTCCCGTCCCTGGCACCGAAAGCCGCGTCTCTTCGCCCTGGAGACTAAGTCCCAACGTTTTTTTTGGCAGTTCCGCCCGGCTCAGGAAGCCACAAACATCGCCTGAGAATATCGAATTTTCGTTTAGAATGTAGCTGGGTATGTCTAGTTTCATATTCGAGGAGAGCATTTTGATATTTATAATAATTATTTTTCTGTATTTTTCTAAATTCCCGTCCCTGGCACCGAAAACCGCGTCTTTTCGCCCTGGAGACTAAGTCCCAACGTTTTTTTTGGCAGTTCCGCCCGGCTCAGGAAGCCACAAAAATCGCCTGGAGAATATCGAATTTTCGTTTAGAATGTAGCTGGGTATGTCTAGTTTCATATTCGAGGAGAGCATTTTGATATTTATAATAATTATTTTTCTGTATTTTTCTAAATTCCCGTCCCTGGCACCGAAAGCCGCGTCTCTTCGCCCTGGAGACTAAGTCCCAACGTTTTTTTTGGCAGTTCCGCCCGGCTCAGGAAGCCACAAACATCGCCTGAGAATATCGAATTTTCGTTTAGAATGTAGCTGGGTATGTCTAGTTTCATATTCGAGGAGAGCATTTTGATATTTATAATAATTATTTTTCTGTATTTTTCTAAATTCCCGTCCCTGGCACCGAAAGCCGCGTCTTTTCGCCCTGGAGACTAAGTCCCAACGTTTTTTTTGGCAGTTCCGCCCGGCTCAGGAAGCCACAAACATCGCCTGAGAATATCGAATTTTCGTTTAGAATGTAGCTGGGTATGTCTAGTTTCATATTCGAGGAGAGCATTTTGATATTTATAATAATTATTTTTCTGTATTTTTCTAAATTCCCGTCCCTGGCACCGAAAACCGCGTCTCTTCGCCCTGGAGACTAAGTCCCAACGTTTTTTTTGGCAGTTCCGCCCGGCTCAGGAAGCCACAAACATCGCCTGAGAATATCGAATTTTCGTTTAGAATGTAGCTGGGTATGTCTAGTTTCATATTCGAGGAGAGCATTTTGATATTTATAATAATTATTTTTCTGTATTTTTCTAAATTCCCGTCCCTGGCACCGAAAGCCGCGTCTCTTCGCCCTGGAGACTAAGTCCCAACGTTTTTTTTGGCAGTTCCGCCCGGCTCAGGAAGCCACAAACATCGCCTGAGAATATCGAATTTTCGTTTAGAATGTAGCTGGGTATGTCTAGTTTCATATTCGAGGAGAGCATTTTGATATTTATAATAATTATTTTTCTGTATTTTTCTAAATTCCCGTCCCTGGCACCGAAAGCCGCGTCTTTTCGCCCTGGAGACTAAGTCCCAACGTTTTTTTTGGCAGTTCCGCCCGGCTCAGGAAGCCACAAACATCGCCTGAGAATATCGAATTTTCGTTTAGAATGTAGCTGGGTATGTCTAGTTTCATATTCGAGGAGAGCATTTTGATATTTATAATAATTATTTTTCTGTATTTTTCTAAATTCCCGTCCCTGGCACCGAAAGCCGCGTCTTTTCGCCCTGGAGACTAAGTCCCAACGTTTTTTTTGGCAGTTCCGCCCGGCTCAGGAAGCCACAAACATCGCCTGAGAATATCGAATTTTCGTTTAGAATGTAGCTGGGTATGTCTAGTTTCATATTCGAGGAGAGCATTTTGATATTTATAATAATTATTTTTCTGTATTTTTCTAAATTCCCGTCCCTGGCACCGAAAACCGCGTCTTTTCGCCCTGGAGACTAAGTCCCAACGTTTTTTTTGGCAGTTCCGCCCGGCTCAGGAAGCCACAAACATCGCCTGAGAATATCGAATTTTCGTTTAGAATGTAGCTGGGTATGTCTAGTTTCATATTCGAGGAGAGCATTTTGATATTTATAATAATTATTTTTCTGTATTTTTCTAAATTCCCGTCCCTGGCACCGAAAACCGCGTCTTTTCGCCCTGGAGACTAAGTCCCAACGTTTTTTTTGGCAGTTCCGCCCGGCTCAGGAAGCCACAAAAATCGCCTGAGAATATCGAATTTTCGTTTAGAATGTAGCTGGGTATGTCTAGTTTCATATTCGAGGAGAGCATTTTGATATTTATAATAATTATTTTTCTGTATTTTTCTAAATTCCCGTCCCTGGCACCGAAAACCGCGTCTTTTCGCCCTGGAGACTAAGTCCCAACGTTTTTTTTGGCAGTTCCGCCCGGCTCAGGAAGCCACAAACATCGCCTGAGAATATCGAATTTTCGTTTAGAATGTAGCTGGGTATGTCTAGTTTCATATTCGAGGAGAGCATTTTGATATTTATAATAATTATTTTTCTGTATTTTTCTAAATTCCCGTCCCTGGCACCGAAAGCCGCGTCTTTTCGCCCTGGAGACTAAGTCCCAACGTTTTTTTTGGCAGTTCCGCCCGGCTCAGGAAGCCACAAACATCGCCTGAGAATATCGAATTTTCGTTTAGAATGTAGCTGGGTATGTCTAGTTTCATATTCGAGGAGAGCATTTTGATATTTATAATAATTATTTTTCTGTATTTTTCTAAATTCCCGTCCCTGGCACCGAAAACCGCGTCTTTTCGCCCTGGAGACTAAGTCCCAACGTTTTTTTTGGCAGTTCCGCCCGGCTCAGGAAGCCACAAACATCGCCTGAGAATATCGAATTTTCGTTTAGAATGTAGCTGGGTATGTCTAGTTTCATATTCGAGGAGAGCATTTTGATATTTATAATAATTATTTTTCTGTATTTTTCTAAATTCCCGTCCCTGGCACCGAAAGCCGCGTCTCTTCGCCCTGGAGACTAAGTCCCAACGTTTTTTTTGGCAGTTCCGCCCGGCTCAGGAAGCCACAAACATCGCCTGAGAATATCGAATTTTCGTTTAGAATGTAGCTGGGTATGTCTAGTTTCATATTCGAGGAGAGCATTTTGATATTTATAATAATTATTTTTCTGTATTTTTCTAAATTCCCGTCCCTGGCACCGAAAGCCGCGTCTCTTCGCCCTGGAGACTAAGTCCCAACGTTTTTTTTGGCAGTTCCGCCCGGCTCAGGAAGCCACAAACATCGCCTGAGAATATCGAATTTTCGTTTAGAATGTAGCTGGGTATGTCTAGTTTCATATTCGAGGAGAGCATTTTGATATTTATAATAATTATTTTTCTGTATTTTTCTAAATTCCCGTCCCTGGCACCGAAAGCCGCGTCTCTTCGCCCTGGAGACTAAGTCCCAACGTTTTTTTTGGCAGTTCCGCCCGGCTCAGGAAGCCACAAACATCGCCTGAGAATATCGAATTTTCGTTTAGAATGTAGCTGGGTATGTCTAGTTTCATATTCGAGGAGAGCATTTTGATATTTATAATAATTATTTTTCTGTATTTTTCTAAATTCCCGTCCCTGGCACCGAAAACCGCGTCTTTTCGCCCTGGAGACTAAGTCCCAACGTTTTTTTTGGCAGTTCCGCCCGGCTCAGGAAGCCACAAACATCGCCTGAGAATATCGAATTTTCGTTTAGAATGTAGCTGGGTATGTCTAGTTTCATATTCGAGGAGAGCATTTTGATATTTATAATAATTATTTTTCTGTATTTTTCTAAATTCCCGTCCCTGGCACCGAAAACCGCGTCTTTTCGCCCTGGAGACTAAGTCCCAACGTTTTTTTTGGCAGTTCCGCCCGGCTCAGGAAGCCACAAACATCGCCTGAGAATATCGAATTTTCGTTTAGAATGTAGCTGGGTATGTCTAGTTTCATATTCGAGGAGAGCATTTTGATATTTATAATAATTATTTTTCTGTATTTTTCTAAATTCCCGTCCCTGGCACCGAAAGCCGCGTCTCTTCGCCCTGGAGACTAAGTCCCAACGTTTTTTTTGGCAGTTCCGCCCGGCTCAGGAAGCCACAAACATCGCCTGAGAATATCGAATTTTCGTTTAGAATGTAGCTGGGTATGTCTAGTTTCATATTCGAGGAGAGCATTTTGATATTTATAATAATTATTTTTCTGTATTTTTCTAAATTCCCGTCCCTGGCACCGAAAACCGCGTCTTTTCGCCCTGGAGACTAAGTCCCAACGTTTTTTTTGGCAGTTCCGCCCGGCTCAGGAAGCCACAAACATCGCCTGAGAATATCGAATTTTCGTTTAGAATGTAGCTGGGTATGTCTAGTTTCATATTCGAGGAGAGCATTTTGATATTTATAATAATTATTTTTCTGTATTTTTCTAAATTCCCGTCCCTGGCACCGAAAGCCGCGTCTTTTCGCCCTGGAGACTAAGTCCCAACGTTTTTTTTGGCAGTTCCGCCCGGCTCAGGAAGCCACAAACATCGCCTGAGAATATCGAATTTTCGTTTAGAATGTAGCTGGGTATGTCTAGTTTCATATTCGAGGAGAGCATTTTGATATTTATAATAATTATTTTTCTGTATTTTTCTAAATTCCCGTCCCTGGCACCGAAAACCGCGTCTTTTCGCCCTGGAGACTAAGTCCCAACGTTTTTTTTGGCAGTTCCGCCCGGCTCAGGAAGCCACAAACATCGCCTGAGAATATCGAATTTTCGTTTAGAATGTAGCTGGGTATGTCTAGTTTCATATTCGAGGAGAGCATTTTGATATTTATAATAATTATTTTTCTGTATTTTTCTAAATTCCCGTCCCTGGCACCGAAAACCGCGTCTTTTCGCCCTGGAGACTAAGTCCCAACGTTTTTTTTGGCAGTTCCGCCCGGCTCAGGAAGCCACAAACATCGCCTGAGAATATCGAATTTTCGTTTAGAATGTAGCTGGGTATGTCTAGTTTCATATTCGAGGAGAGCATTTTGATATTTATAATAATTATTTTTCTGTATTTTTCTAAATTCCCGTCCCTGGCACCGAAAGCCGCGTCTTTTCGCCCTGGAGACTAAGTCCCAACGTTTTTTTTGGCAGTTCCGCCCGGCTCAGGAAGCCACAAACATCGCCTGAGAATATCGAATTTTCGTTTAGAATGTAGCTGGGTATGTCTAGTTTCATATTCGAGGAGAGCATTTTGATATTTATAATAATTATTTTTCTGTATTTTTCTAAATTCCCGTCCCTGGCACCGAAAACCGCGTCTTTTCGCCCTGGAGACTAAGTCCCAACGTTTTTTTTGGCAGTTCCGCCCGGCTCAGGAAGCCACAAACATCGCCTGAGAATATCGAATTTTCGTTTAGAATGTAGCTGGGTATGTCTAGTTTCATATTCGAGGAGAGCATTTTGATATTTATAATAATTATTTTTCTGTATTTTTCTAAATTCCCGTCCCTGGCACCGAAAACCGCGTCTCTTCGCCCTGGAGACTAAGTCCCAACGTTTTTTTTGGCAGTTCCGCCCGGCTCAGGAAGCCACAAACATCGCCTGAGAATATCGAATTTTCGTTTAGAATGTAGCTGGGTATGTCTAGTTTCATATTCGAGGAGAGCATTTTGATATTTATAATAATTATTTTTCTGTATTTTTCTAAATTCCCGTCCCTGGCACCGAAAACCGCGTCTCTTCGCCCTGGAGACTAAGTCCCAACGTTTTTTTTGGCAGTTCCGCCCGGCTCAGGAAGCCACAAACATCGCCTGAGAATATCGAATTTTCGTTTAGAATGTAGCTGGGTATGTCTAGTTTCATATTCGAGGAGAGCATTTTGATATTTATAATAATTATTTTTCTGTATTTTTCTAAATTCCCGTCCCTGGCACCGAAAGCCGCGTCTTTTCGCCCTGGAGACTAAGTCCCAACGTTTTTTTTGGCAGTTCCGCCCGGCTCAGGAAGCCACAAACATCGCCTGAGAATATCGAATTTTCGTTTAGAATGTAGCTGGGTATGTCTAGTTTCATATTCGAGGAGAGCATTTTGATATTTATAATAATTATTTTTCTGTATTTTTCTAAATTCCCGTCCCTGGCACCGAAAACCGCGTCTCTTCGCCCTGGAGACTAAGTCCCAACGTTTTTTTTGGCAGTTCCGCCCGGCTCAGGAAGCCACAAACATCGCCTGAGAATATCGAATTTTCGTTTAGAATGTAGCTGGGTATGTCTAGTTTCATATTCGAGGAGAGCATTTTGATATTTATAATAATTATTTTTCTGTATTTTTCTAAATTCCCGTCCCTGGCACCGAAAACCGCGTCTTTTCGCCCTGGAGACTAAGTCCCAACGTTTTTTTTGGCAGTTCCGCCCGGCTCAGGAAGCCACAAACATCGCCTGAGAATATCGAATTTTCGTTTAGAATGTAGCTGGGTATGTCTAGTTTCATATTCGAGGAGAGCATTTTGATATTTATAATAATTATTTTTCTGTATTTTTCTAAATTCCCGTCCCTGGCACCGAAAACCGCGTCTTTTCGCCCTGGAGACTAAGTCCCAACGTTTTTTTTGGCAGTTCCGCCCGGCTCAGGAAGCCACAAACATCGCCTGAGAATATCGAATTTTCGTTTAGAATGTAGCTGGGTATGTCTAGTTTCATATTCGAGGAGAGCATTTTGATATTTATAATAATTATTTTTCTGTATTTTTCTAAATTCCCGTCCCTGGCACCGAAAACCGCGTCTTTTCGCCCTGGAGACTAAGTCCCAACGTTTTTTTTGGCAGTTCCGCCCGGCTCAGGAAGCCACAAACATCGCCTGAGAATATCGAATTTTCGTTTAGAATGTAGCTGGGTATGTCTAGTTTCATATTCGAGGAGAGCATTTTGATATTTATAATAATTATTTTTCTGTATTTTTCTAAATTCCCGTCCCTGGCACCGAAAACCGCGTCTTTTCGCCCTGGAGACTAAGTCCCAACGTTTTTTTTGGCAGTTCCGCCCGGCTCAGGAAGCCACAAACATCGCCTGAGAATATCGAATTTTCGTTTAGAATGTAGCTGGGTATGTCTAGTTTCATATTCGAGGAGAGCATTTTGATATTTATAATAATTATTTTTCTGTATTTTTCTAAATTCCCGTCCCTGGCACCGAAAACCGCGTCTTTTCGCCCTGGAGACTAAGTCCCAACGTTTTTTTTGGCAGTTCCGCCCGGCTCAGGAAGCCACAAACATCGCCTGAGAATATCGAATTTTCGTTTAGAATGTAGCTGGGTATGTCTAGTTTCATATTCGAGGAGAGCATTTTGATATTTATAATAATTATTTTTCTGTATTTTTCTAAATTCCCGTCCCTGGCACCGAAAACCGCGTCTTTTCGCCCTGGAGACTAAGTCCCAACGTTTTTTTTGGCAGTTCCGCCCGGCTCAGGAAGCCACAAACATCGCCTGAGAATATCGAATTTTCGTTTAGAATGTAGCTGGGTATGTCTAGTATCATATTCGAGGAGAGCATTTTGATATTTATAATAATTATTTTTCTGTATTTTTCTAAATTCCCGTCCCTGGCACCGAAAACCGCGTCTTTTTGCTCCGGAGATTTAAGCCCGAATGTCCCTGGGGCATCTGCGCCTGGTTCAGGAAAGCACAAAATTGCCTGAGGAGGTCCAGTCTCCACTATGGATACATGACGCTAGTCTGGGAGAGTATTTTTATATGTCATCTAATGCTGTTTTAGTGAGCTCTTAATTATTTCGCTCATTATAAATCTGACTATCTGGCGTGAACTAACTGCATGACCTGAAGTAGTTCCATGCCAAATTATGCAATTTTCAGTATCTCTTATTACACAAGGCCCGGGAAATTCGACTACCATCAAAAATCCCGGGCCCTCAGGCAATGATATACTTCAGGACTCTCGGGAGTTCGCACCCAGTTTTTTTTTTCTCTAAGGTTCCACCAAGGCTCAAACATTATTATGGACATCTTATTTTATCTATCTGAGTTTTTTTCCATTCGGTGGCGGTTGTGTATCACAATGCCGAATCAATTATCTGTAGAAGGTGAGGAAGAACCCGGGTGGGGAGATGATGTTTCATGTTTTACAAAGTAAAGACTGTGTCACAGGATTGACTGATATCTCCACCAGACGACTATACATATGCCGCCAAATGAGCTAGTCCAGACCCCATCGAAGAACCGACGGAGCGCGACATTTCTCATGCCGCGCTGCGCCCTAGGCCGTACACCCGCGCTAAGTGCGTGTACAGTCACTCGCAATATGAAGGACCCATTCGCCGATGCACTTTATGGGGCGGCGCTTATTCCACTCTGGCCAGGCGCACTTTATTTTGAGCGACAAGAAAGATAAAAGTTTATTTCATTCTCTCACGTCAAGAAATATGGTCCAGGCATAGGCAAATCCAAAACAGCCTCAAACTGCCTGGTCGAATGGGTCCTTCATATTGCGGGAGACTGTACATCCAGCTACAAGAACTGTAAGGAGGGAAAGTACGCGAGCGAGCTGGCTAGGGAACATCATTGAAAGAAAACCTGAGACTACGACAAATAAAAATTGGGGGGACACTTAGGCTCCGCCTTAAGTGTATGGCGCGATAGCGCAAGGCCGGGTCGTCAGCGCAGGGGTGGAGGAGGGCGGAAGGGCAGGGGTGGCGGAGGAAGGAAGGGAAGGGGGTGGGGGTTGGGGGAATGGAGGGCTTGGAGGGGGTGGATGAGGGGAGGGGAGCTGGGGAGGGGGCCCTCCCACGGGGTCACGCCGCCGCCGACTGCTACTAAGGGAGGGCAAGGGGTGGAGGGCAGGGGAAAGGAGTGGGGGTCAGATAGGAGTAGTGGTGGAGGGGATGGGAGGTGTGGGGGGTAAGGGGAGGGGGATCCCATTCAACACCCGGGTCACGTGACCCGAGTGTTCAGGGAAGGGGAGGGACCCGCCCACGAGGTCACGCCGGACGCGGTGACCCGGGTAACTCGACACGGGTCACGTGGCCTACGAAGTCACGCCGGACGCCGACTACTACTACGCCGGCTTTTCCGCTGAACGGGAGCCTTACGCTATCGCGTGAAATAACTCCCAGTCTCAGGTTTTCTTACAAGAACTTGCCTAGACCGATGATACTTCAGTCATTTTACCGCCCAAGCATTAGTATGCTGTGTTTTTTTTTCGAAGTGCACTTGCGTGGGCTTTTCTCCTGGCTTATGCGCTTCTCGTGTATGCCTTTTCTTTTTTGCTGGTAACCTACGGAACAAAACAAGTTTCCATCGATCTGTGATAATCCATAATGAAGGGTGTACACTTTTCCGACTGTTCTGACAAAGACGAAAACTCCTGAGTCACTGGGCTGTGGACGCGAATGCGACGTACACCCGTCGTCGATATAAATGTGAACGCCGGACCACCGACTGCTCCGTACTATCAGCGCCATGATGCTGGGGCCCGTGGCGGCTTGCGCACCTTATCGCGCGCTACGCCGAGATTCAGCGTGTGAATCAGCTCAGCTCTGCTGCTGCTCCCTGAAGAAAGTGCGAGAATTGGGTAGGAGCCTTTCGGACGTTATCAGGAGGCACTGTGGTGACTTGATAAAGTAACTATTTGTTTTTTCCTTGAATGCGGTCGCATTTCTTTCGGCTCATTCGGCCACGCTCATTTTTGAAAAGTCGAAGTGGCTTCTGTCATGATACGCTCGAAATATTTTCTTTTGTAAAAATATTTATCGCTATTAGCTGTTCACTCAATAATAAAGAAAGCATCTGAGTTTTGATGAACTATACCGAGCAACGTCGGCGCTTTTTCACGGGCCAAATGCAAACTATTTGCCGTCAATGACGTGTGCACAGCGCCCACAAAAAGTCGCACAATAGAAATCCACTTTCACGCTCTCTGCAGAGCGGAGCAGTAAAACCGAGGACAGTGTTCGATCCAAGCGCTTAATTTCGGTGAAGCGCCAAGCGCCGATAAGGCTCGATAGCCGCCACGCCCGCCGCGTCATGACGCGGATAGTACGGAGCGGTCGACGGACCGGCCTCTACCTTCATATTAACGACGGGTGTACGATATTTCGCAGAGGGTTATTTCTCATACGAAAGAGTTCCACAGCCCAGCAAACAAAGATGGTATCTCGCAGAAGGCTCTAATTTGAATGGCCCTATATACATTGGGGCCAATGTGCATGGTGTAGACCTTCGATCTTCTGTTAGTTGCCATCTTTATTTGGCTGTGGAGTGCATTTTGATCATGCGCAGTAGCTCTTCTCCGCGAAATATCGTACTCCGCACCTGCGTTTACAGTCCAGTCGCTCGGAATTTTTCGCACCAGAGATAAGCGTTTGGAAGGTGTATAACACGAAACAAGTAGCAGGTTCGAGGAACAATGAAGATGTAGACGATAGGTTCTTTCCTTCTACGGACCTTTTGTTCGTTGTTGCAGATCTAATATCCCGAGGTATGATGGCACAGCAGCTGTTAGCTGAGTAAGAAAAAGATAGAGAGATGTTTATTTCCCTTCTTTTTAAAGAAAATTGACTTAGTTGCTTAAGCGCGCTCAGTGCGCACACTGTCGATAGGGAAGGGGATCGGGAGAAAACGATGGAAAATATAGAAAGGTTGGGAGGTTTATAGACTAGGTTGGGAGGGATGTCTCAGCCGTCGTCCGCCCGTCGAGTCGCGTTCGATTCGTGTTCACCCCTAAGTTGGCAGTGCGGTGGAAGCTGCGTGCTTGTTGGACTAGTCAACTGTCGGCCTTGCACCACGTGACCACCCTGCTCTCCACATACCACGCGCCGAGAGCGAGTTCAGGCGATAAGAGGCAGGCCACTGATTGGTCTGGCAAAACGCAGCTTCCACCGCACTGTCAGCTTAGGGGCGAACGGAGTATAGTACGATCCAACGTTCAGAACGCACGGCCCCTCGAAGTTAGTAGATATGGAGCAACCTTAGAGCGAATAATAAATATGTTGCAACTGGGGTGGGCGGCAGTTGTGCTACAGAGTTAATGGAGAGCTTTAGCAGTTCGCTTTTTCGCCCTGATAACGGTACGATGCATGCCCAAGGCCGCCGGAGGGGAGAG
>JAZHYW010006194.1:0-26983 GCA_037355805.1 Ixodes ricinus | reverse complement strand
GGCCGTTGCTCCCGCTGCTCCGGAACTGGAGCACACAAAGGACGGTCTTGAGCAAGAAGCTAGCGCTTGAGGCCTTTTCAGCGGTGTATTTTGACTCGAAACGTAACATATCGCTCTAGCAGTTTGTTTTCCGGATGACTGAAAGTCCTATTTTGAAGCAAAACATTGAGTTTATTCTCAAGAAAATACCAAAAATATGCATAGATAAAAAACTGCGAGGAAGTTGTGGGACCTTGATATTCTCTACATTAGAGACAACTAAAGAAAAAACAAGCACGTGTTCAATATACAAAGTTTTTTTGTTTTTCAACTTACAAAACACTGGATAAAAAGATATTTTTTCGTTATGTGTTCAGAATGTAGACACATATTAATTTTATCTACATTTTCACATATTCACCACAGAGATACATACCCGTGTCAGAGGGAGTTCTAAAGACCCTTTTCACTAAGCTTCTTTATAAAATCGGCGAACCAGCGCAAGCCGTAAGGCACCTGCGTAATCAGCATCGCGAGCAGAGTGGCCGATTTTATAAGGGATCTTAGCGAAAAGGATCTTTAGAATCCCGTCTGAAACGAGTATAAGACAATTATTATTAGGGTAAGGTGGGGCAAAGTGAGACAGAATTTTCATTTCAATGGTCATTTTTCTTTTTGCATCTACATTTTAAAACACAGCAGATGTCTCGACTCTGTGCTCAGTAATTATTACTTAACTGGAGCTAGCAAAACCTTAAACAAAACTACAATATCTGAAAGTTACACGATGTCTTATTTTGCCCCGGCTTGTGGGGCAAAAGAAAATGTAGTAGGGTACAATAAGACACTTAACAACATGAGATGCGTTCAGTTTTTGAAAAATACACTTGAAACGCACTGCGTGAGCTCTAACGCACTCTTTTTGAGCAAATTCCTTGCTTTGCATGCATTCGATCCGTACTGAATGCGGGGCTGCTCGGCTCGAAAGTTCTTTGCATGCCGCGCACTGCCTGTCTCTTGTGGCGCGCATCGCATGGTCTGCAGAACGCTCGGCCACTGCGCGCTACTTCTGGAGATAACAAATAATCTTTGTCTCTGCATTCAGTGGTTTTTTGTTGTCGCTGTTTTTAGGGGGAAGGGGGAGGTGGGGAGGAGGAAGTGGAACGCCGATCTTTGGTTGCTCTTCCCAACGTCAGCTTGCCTTGTGGGGAGAGGACGTTAGAACAGCGCTGCTCTTTGACCTGTTTGCTCTCTTTTTCTGCCGCACTTAAGGTGCACAATAAATTTTCTTGAAACTTGAAACGTCGCAAACAACTGCGCCTTCTATAGGGGTATTCACTGGCCGCCATATTTGAGGTCATTGTTTAGAGCGCATGCTCAGAACGAGCTCACATTAATAGGCTGCCAAGACCGGCAATCTTTATGGTGCGGGGTGCACGTTGCAAAATAACTGCGGAAGCTAGCCATCAGCACGTGCTCAGCATTAGCGCACACAGATATGGCCGCCAGTGAATACACCCTATAGGAAGTATTAACTGGTGGCTATAGTTGTGTGCACGACTGCTGAGCGCGTGCTCACGGCGAGCTTCCACGGTTCTTTTGTAACGTGCATTCCACACCATCAAGAGTGCCGATCTTAGCAACCTATTAATGTGGGCTGGTTCTGAGCATGCGCTCTAGACAGCACCCACAAATATGGCGCCCAGTGAATACTCCTTATAACCCAGCCGTTTGTTGTTTTTGTTTTTGTCTTTGTCGAGTGGCTGATTTTTATATGTTGCGAGAGGTTTGGCTTGCTTTTAAAGCGCATCCTTTTGTACGCCAAGAAGTGCGGCAGCGGTGCGGAGGGAGTGAAGCTGCTGTTTGACACTTTCAAGAGCCTTGTTCATGTCACGTTCGCATTATAAAGCTCTTGTTGGTTTTCTTCTGTACGTTTGGACCATCCTAGATACGCGGAAGACCAAGAATATGGCTCAGGAGCGTCCAGAAGACTCGTGCGATAGTCGGCAGTTTTAGAATAGCGCACGCTAGAGCTTTTTGTACGCAAATAATAGTGTCATCGCCACTGCAGATATGCCCAACGGAAACCACGTTTTTCACGTTGCGTGCGCTAATCTAGCCTACGCTATTTTTGCGAAATTGCGCGCGTACGCAAAGCGTCTTTGTGCTTCTCCAAGAATGACTTGTGATTCAAGTTGGCTAAAGCCAAGACGAGCGCGGTTAAAAATGGGGACGACCAGGACAGTGGCTGCGGCCGCTTTGGTGGCGTCGTGAGGGCGACGTCTTCGGCATCCTCGCGACTGCGATTCGTCAACACAGGACTACATTGCACTCCTACGGGGAATGCACGTCAGAAATGTTCTGGAAGCCCCATTAAGGTGGGCAGCGATCGCCGGAAACTTGCTGCTTGCGAAGCGCGAACGTTCTTCCGCGAAGGTACTGCGCGCGAAAAGTCAGTATACGAGACCTCTGTTGCCGAGGCGACGCAAGCGGACACGACTGGTCGACCGCTCCCGTCGCGTTCATGCATATTTAGGCAAATCGTAAATGCTACTCTGAACCAATAAACTTTTTTTTATCAAGTTACAGCATTTCGTGTGTGAAATAAAAGGTGTTTCTGCATCTTCGTGGCGTTGCAAGCGCGAAATGCTTGGCTTTTCGCGTCGTGACGGCGAAACGCTCTTCTAAAACACTCTTCCGTTGCGTGCGCTAACACAAGCACTAACTATACACTGTTAGCAAAAATAACACGCTGAGACGTGTAAACCGTTGTCCCATCGCGGACACGTCGAAACGTGTTCGTTTTGCACGCAGCCATGTGTGTTATTTGTCTACACATGAGGTGCCGTGTAAACTTAGCACGATGCACCGTGTCTGCCTTCCGCAAAACACAGTTCAGCGTGTAGCTTATGAAACATGGCGGCCAGCAACCGAGAGCAGGCGAGAGACGAGCCCAGCGAGCCGCGCTCCTTTCCGCCGAATTGAAAGCACACAGGATGCGTCTGTTCTCGTTCGATGTCTTTTATACACTGTAAACAGTCTCCAAGCGTGCAAAGGTAAACGTGCAAAGGTGCATACGTGCGTCGTCGGCGGCGTCGGTACCTACGACGGAGCCGCTAGACAAACAAAACGAATGCCGAACTTACATGCATGGATAAAAAACTTACTATTTGGAATCAGTGGGTAACTAACGCCACCTCGCGAGATTTCTAGCAGTCTATAAAAAAACAAGTCTGCTAATACGCTGCGAACGATCACGAGTAGACACGTACCAACCACATATACCACGGACAACATGAGTAGCACGTACTACACACTGACATATGCACAAACACATCACACACAGCACCCGACACTTCCTACTCAGTATTCTTTCTCCTCGCGGCGTACATAAGCTTGACATGTGCGGGTGAGCTCTTTGGTCGCTGACCGTTACAGATTTATAGAAGAAGACACAAAACATGGCGCAATGAACAGCCGTATGTAAGAACTGTTTGCATTTAAAAAGTATGGAGGCAAAATCTATAATGTTAGTCCGTTGCGAAAAATAACGATGTATTATCAATAAATCTTAAACGGGTCGTGAAGAAGTTGAATTTTTTTTTATTTTCATGCTAGACCAGTGTTGTGAGCAGCCCGACTAGCTTGAATCAGATAAAAAAAGAACACAAATTATTGGGATTTTATCATTATTTTATTAATAATAATTGAAAATGTTCCTCAAAGCATTTTTTATATGTTCTCGTGAAGGACATCCGCCCAACACTTCACTTCCGCTGGTTTGCAGTACGGGAGCAGACGCCTTCACTTTTGGGGCGTTATGATGCAGTTTGTTGTCGTATGTCGTGTCGGTGTTGAGTGGAGCGGTGGGGCTCGGGAGTTTGTGACCGGTGTTATTCGTGATCACTGGTGTGGCGCTGATGCGTCTTTTTTACACCGCCACCACCCCAAACTTTGAAGATTCACGGACCCGTAACACTGCATTATGCTGAATCGCGAGCTCCTTCTCTGTTGACGTCGTTTTCCTGGTACCACTGGTGGATACTGCAAGCGTTTAAACAGTGCGCACCGTCTCGCCTACATCCACGGTGACGTACTCGACCTGTTGAAACATATCGCTTCCGTCATTTTAGAGTACGCAAGGCAGTTATCTCGTTGCTGTGGTTTCGGTTATAAAAGCAAGGCAAAACGCTGGTAGTTCTCCGCCCTCAGTACACGTTGGACATCTTCCACACTTTGACTCCGGATAACTGGATGAACGAGGATTTACATTTACTTCAAAGGTCACTCTCGCCGCTTCCTCACCGTTGAGCAGCAGGAGCAGCTGGCGACAAGCCGCGGATGAAAGGCTTGAGCATCAACAGCCCAAGTGCACTCATGCCGAACCGATGCAGGCGATGCGGGTTTCTGTCAACCGGTAGGCTAGCACAAACCGTGACCGTTCCAGCTCTTCGTCATGACACGGTGTTGCAGAAAGCAGTGTAAAATACAACTACACGGACCACCGAAGCAAGCGCACTGTTATCGTAAATCTTGGCTTGTGAATTGCACCTTTGTAGATCATCTTATTCGTTTTGCTGGAGATACGCAAACGACGGGCGTAACAAAATCGCTTGCATATTCCGCATACCTCGCAAAAGCCTTTACCGTCACCTTGCAAAAAGCGCACCGTCCTGACATCCCCTGCCTTTTACCTGCTTTAGAGCAGTTTGTACCTGCTAGTAGGTATGCCTACTGAAACTAAAACTTTAGAAACTAGGGGTCAGTGCCAGAGAGAAAAAGAGACAAAGTTGGGAAAGCTTGCTCGCTCTCTCCGATTTCTCAACTCTCAAGTGATTGTACCATAATAAATGTACCAACGCCGCTTCCCAAAATACGCCTCTTCCCCAAATAAAGAAAAAGCACTATGTTCACTACGTAAAAATAGTCTCAGTTCATGCATCTGTGGGCAGGTAGGAAATCTTGCCTCAACTTATTCACACCGCATGATGTGCGCAACAAACTCACACGAGATTTACAGGAAAATATCGGTGGTGACTTAAGTTTTCCTGAAATTCTGCATAACCGGTCGTTTGCAGGACCGAATCATCTACTCCGAGCGGTGTGCGTCGCTGTGCAAACACGTCAATGTGCAAACGCAGTCCAACACGAAGCATAAAAACGGCAGATTTAGGACAACAATCCGGAGTCCATTGTTCAATTAAAACGACGTAATTTTGTTAAAAACACCCGCAGCTTTTTACTCACGCTATTCGTCGGGATACTTCCACATTTTGAAACGGAACTAAGGAAGATTTACTTTTAAAAACACTCGCTGCGTCCTCCCGGACCAGCTAGACCGTATCAGCTGACGACGACCCCACAACAACCAATTTGCGCTCCGTGTCGTGTGGGTTTCTACCTCCAAGCACCGCACCATACACCACGAACGTTTCACCTCTTTTTCACATCACCATGTTGCACCAAACAGAACGAGATCGCCGAGGTCAGCGCAGCGCTGTCGTGAACCTTGGCTTGTGGTTGCGCACTCGTGGACCCTGTGACTCCCTTCGCTTTCCAAGCACACACGACGATAACGAATGATACTTTCCGTCTCCCGGGAACATCACAGGGGCAGTTCTCCGGTCACGTATTCGCTACATGTGCTCGTAAATCGAGGAGCTTCCCCCATTCCCGTCAAACCAAAACAATACCGGCGCCATGCTAAACGTGTGTTGCTGCGAGAGTTTTTCCGACCAAACAGAAACAACGAAAGCAAACCGGCTCTCGCTTCCAGCGTACATCGGCGTTGCACCGTGGCCAGATTTTTTCTGTCAGCTCTAACTTAAAGATGACCTACACATGCAGCAACACTGGCCACCACGGAGCGCCGTAAATTCTGAGGAGGTTGCATGGGAAGCGGCGGCACCTTCGCTTGCAGTTGAAGGGTTGAAGCCAAAACGAAACCAACTGCAATGTCACGTGTTCAGATCGAGGGCACGCTTTAGATGCGGAGCATCTCTTGCTCGGGTCTATGTCCCGCGGCCTTGTAGTCTGCACTGACACTACGCACGCGCAACTCTCCTCCTTCCCTCTCTCCAACAGCTGCGCGTTACTCTCTCCGCTCTCTCTCTACCAGCTGCGTGCACTGCGCGTGCGTTCGCTTCTACTCACACCGCGCGCGCACGCGCAACTCTCCTCCTCTAGTCTCCTCTCCTTCAAGTGTGAAAAAAGGCGAGCGGCGAGCGTTTTAAGTTTCTCTGCCGCGAGCCGCGACGAAGGCTCGCGTAGGGGTGCGCTAGGGCAGTCGGTGGCGCCATCTCTCGACGTCAGCACGCAACTGACTCTTTTTTATTTTCATTTTAACTGTTTAGAACGAGTAATTACACCTATAACTTTATTTGCGGTGTCTAAGAAACTATTATCAAGACCCCTAAAATAAATACAAACCTCGGCGACAAAAGGGAAGCCGCATTGCCATCGACCAGAAAAAAATGGCAGCGAGCACGGTAGGCGCCGAAAGCGCGGGGTTTGCCCCGTCCCGCGACATGCCGTTATTGCATTTGGTGCCTATCTGTCCCCGAGACATGTTTCTTTCCGCGGCATTTGCCTTCACGGACCTTTCTAGGTGTGTCCCCAAGCATTCCGATGCTTCGATAGCCGGCAATGCTGCGGTCGTCGCCGGGGCTGATGCGTGTTTTCGAGGTGGGCTACACGGCTATGCGTATATGACCGAACCAAACACGTATTTTACAACCTCGCATGAATTTTGAACGAATTACCCATTACTCAACGTGTAAATTTATGGTAATTTGTGTAAATAGCGTGTTTTTCACCCCAGATATTCACTAAATACACAGGACTTGATAACAGTGTAGTGCTAGAGTACGCTACAATTGCGTACGTTTTTTTAAAACTCCCTCTTGATATGCTTGTCATAGAATGCCAGGATGTCGCGTTTTCTACCGCGCGTTTCCCGTTGTGTAAGTAAATAAATTGCTCCGGCGGTTCCCAGTGCTTCCATCACGCGACAGCAAAACCATCATGCGCCACAGACATGTAATATGCGCGGAGGAGACGGCATGAGTATCGGGAAGGACGCACAGAGGTTTTTGATGCGTTGGGTTAGGAAAGGCGTTTGTGGCGTCCGACTGTCCTGTTGAACATGTGGTCGAAATATTGAGAGCCGAAATGAGAACCTCTGTTGTCATGTTCTTTGTTTTTTTGCAGTTGTACTGCTGAATTGTACAGGACGATGAAGCCGTCTTTTGCTTCATTCTCCTAGAGGCTGGTGCAAATTAAACAAATTAAAAAAAAACTTTCAATTTTTATTTTTAGGAAGGAGGTCTATACACATTGCCCCGTAATAATCACTTCATGATCTGTGCTGCGATTACGTAGAAAAGTAGACACATTATTATCTCCAGCATTTATTGATTAAATATAAATGCCTTTCTCCGTATTTTATTCCTTTCGGCGTTTTCTTTATCCAGTACATCAGAATGATTTAGAACTCCGGTGGTCCACTTTACCTTAAGCAGCATAGTAATAATTGTCTTAATGAGCGCAGAAATTATGTAAAATTTTGTAGTTAGACAATGTATCTACATTGTGTGTATACAAAATATTTTAATCACTTTTTCAACCTGTTCATCGAAAGTAAAAAAAAATCAAAAGCCCTTGTAGGTATAGGTAGGTGCACATATAAGTAGCCATAGATTTGACTCGATTATATTTAAGAAAATTCAAACATCTAATCGGTGTTGTTCCGCTGGTTTGCTACGCTGTAAAAGGGAAATAAGTAGACGAGATACTAGATTAAAAATAGTACATAATAAAGAAATATAGATATAAAAACACATGTACACACAAGTACTTATAAAAACATCCAGCGCATGTACAAAGGTTGGCAGAAATGAAAGTTAAAATTCAGTTAAATTCTCTCCACACGTATTTTCATTTAGAGTAGTATCGCGAAAAAATCAAAGCACTGATGCCTTGTGTAATTAATCGTCTTATGTCCAAGAACCTGATATTCTTCTAATATCAATCTCCATATATTGTTGTGTTGCAATTGTGTTTTTTGTGAGTGTGTGGTGTGTGTGATGTGTACTTAGCGTAACTGCATAAAACAACTTTGATGTCACGAATCAGTGATAGCGATGGGATATAACTTAAGTGAGTCTACTCGATCAATCGAGTGTTGAAGTTTTCTTGTGTATACCACATTGAGGCGTAAACAATTGCAGATGCGGATACCAAGAGTGTTCTGCCCGTGTTTGTGAACCATCAAATACAAGGAAGGACGCCTCAATACACGACTGCACACATCAAAACTATGCCTACGTATGACTGGGATGTAAGCACTTAAACCTGAATTAATAGTAGCTTAGATGCCTTTTTCTTGTCACTATAATTTATTTAAATCTAAGTCTGGGCGCAACTGGAGCAACGGGCTGTTGGAATCCATCAAACGACGTCCATATTACACCAAGATGCTTTTAGTCTTGCTTTTATACTTGTTCTATCATAGCTAAACCAATCACGTACGGAGAACTACAAGTGACTTGGGCTGCGTCCTAAAGTAGGGTAAAACAAAGTATAACAGTTTAAGAAGTTCCTGGCGTGGTGAGTTGCGACTGCCTAATAATCACTGGCCAATTGGAACTCCACCGATGTTAGACCGAATCATCACATATGAGTGCATATAAAGGCCATCGCTGACACTTTTCTTGCTACGAATACTAGGAAATCGTCATGAAAATTTATCGCGCTACAGTTTTAGAGCGAACAAGCAATAGCCGTATTTCGTGTTTTGATCTTCGTATCAGAAGGCTTGAAGTATAACTTCTATTCCGATGGAGAACGCTCGCTTGAAGAACTAACGAGAAGGGTAAACTACGTCACCCCACAACAACGTTTCGAGGAAAATTGTTAAGCCGCAAGCACAATGCTAATACATCCAAGAAAAGACAGTCTGCATGACACAGTCTAAGGTGTGTTTCTTGTACGAAGGTCCTTTCACATTGGTTATAAAATGTCTGCGGACATATTCGACTCATGCATATGTATGAACCATATTTGCACCGATGCTGCTTGAGGTGTGTCCGCTGTCTTCATCTGCAGCTAACTCCCTAACTTTTGTATGATGTGTGAGCTGTGTGACTCGGGCTTAAAAAGCCCTGATGTCGAGCTTACGCAAGCAGTCGTGTGCAGTACACATGCCAAAGTACCTTTTTAGAGCGCAGCTCTTAGGCGCCCGTTTCCGACTTGAGCGGCGTCGCCGTCGCCGTCGCCGTCGGCGTAACCGCGCGGTGCATGATGGGTAAATTTTCCCCGCTAAATTGTAGCGGAAAATTTTCCCCCTGGAATTTCCCCACAAATCTAGCGGGAAATGTTTCCGCCACGTAAATCTAGCGGGAAAATTTTCCCCTGCTAAATTTAGCGGAAAATTTTCCCCCGCTAAATCTAGTGGAAATTTTCCCGTTAAATTTAGAGGAAACTTTCCCCGCTAAATTTAGCGGGGAAAATTTACCCCCTCCTCGAGGTCACGTGACCCCTAAGCCACGTGACCCCCCCCTCCCCGAGGTCATGTGACCCACTCCCCCGTGCCTTCCCCTCCTCCTCAAGAGCTGCGCTCTAATTCGGCGTTACAGGGAGTTGTAAACGGCTTTCATTTTTTATATATTGTTCATTGTCTCACGTGTGTCTGACGAAGTGCGCCCGTGGCCGAACGCATATTCTGCCTGTCTCCCACGCAAGGGGTCGATGATCAGTGCCTGCTATCCGAAGCACCTTTTTGTTACATGTCGCGTTCTGGTAAATTCGAGAACCCTGTTGCTTGTTGAAGGTCCCAATGTTCTACGTGCAGAACCTTCTTCGCCGATTGATCCAGAATCCCACGCGAGTAAAAGAGGGGCTCCTCCTGGCGAGCCGGAGTTAATCTCGCCTCAGCGCCCGATTCTGTTTTTACGCCGCCATCGACGCCTGCGACGCTAGCGTTTTTCTATATAGTTTGGGTATGCATGTTCGCCCCTTTAAACGTTTTCTTTCCTTCAGTTATTCGTCGCCTCATCAGCTGTCATTTGTGCATTTTGGTGAAGGCGTGGGGTACTGCAGTCCATGCCCGAAAAACGCAACCTTCTGAAGGTCTGTCGGGCTCGATCATTTTCAAGTCCCGGAAAGCCAATCGCTGTCGACAAACCGAGACCCGAGCCAGCCGCCGCAACTAAGGCCAGCCTTTGGAGTTCAGACACCTATCTGAGCAGCCGAGGAGGAAGACGTGACGACATCGCAGCTAGACGGAACGCCACCCTCGTCCATCGTCTACGTGCAGGCCACACCACAGACGCCGGCGAATTTCAGGGGCGACCTTTATGAAGATGTGGACTACTGGTTGAGCCAGTACGAGCGCGTCACCCGGTTCAACAGATGGGGGCCGGAGCAAAGCCTACAGAAAGTCTACTTTGCTCCGGAAGGCACGGCAGGCACCTGGTTCGAAAACCACGAAACGTCAATAGAAAGACTTCCAGACCAAGCTTCGACGCATCTTTGCCAGCCAACAGTGACATCAGCGGGCCGAAGTTCTTCTCCAAGAAAGAATCCAAGGGCCGAACGAGGTTGTCACATACTTCGTCGACGACGTTGTCCGCCTCAAGAACCGCGCGGCCCAAACGCTTTCGAAAAGAAAAAGCTACGGGTCCTGATGCGGGGAGTGAAAGAAGACATCTTCAAAGGCCTTGTGCGTACATCGCCTACCACCGTTGAAGGGTTCTTCACTGAGCTTACAAACATCGAACGTACCCTTCAAGTAAGGGCCTCCCACAAGCAGATACTTCCAGCCTTCGCTGCCCCCTCGCTGTCCAGCTGCAACACCCCGGACATCCGCAATATCATCCGGGACGTTGTCCAGGAGGAACCAAAGAGGCTCCTACCTACTTCTGCCAGCCCAGCTTCGCCCTCAATCGCCGAGGTTGTCAGGGAAGAAGTTCAGCAAGCGCCCCAGCCGGAATTTCTCATCAACGCCGCTTCGGAACTACCGGCCCTGAGCTACGCCTCCGAAGCCCGTCACCCGACTTCCTACCAGTACTCGGTGGCACTGGGAGCTCAACGAGAGGCCCCTTTGCCACAATACACTCCCCACAAGGAGCAACGTAGGGCTCGGAGGACCGACTCAGGGAGGGCTGCAGACCGGCGCCCATTATGCTTCCACTGTGGAGAGGCTGGCCATGTCTATTGCCGCTGCTACTACCGCCAGGTTGGGATCCGAAGTTTTCAACCAAGCGACCCACTCCCAAGATACGGCGAGCCACCTCTGGATGCCGACAAATACCTCCGTCGGTCGTCATCTCCAGGTCCGTCTCCCCGCCGCGGTTTCCGTTCGCCGTCACACCGGTGCCCAACATGGCTTCAACACAGATACCTCCCTGAGAGTCAGTCTCCCCTTTCTCGCCGAAAAACTGAGAGCGGAAACCTCCGGAGGTGGAGTGGCCGTAGGCCGGAGACGTATAGAGACTCCAAGAACGCCAAAAAGCTCCAACTCTTGAGACACTACGCATCGAAAAGATACGTTTCCGCAGCTCTGCCCAACAGCCTCAACGTTGTCATCTACGGCCCCGAAGCGTCAGCACTTGTGGACACCGAGCGGACTACACCGGTCTGAGTGGTAGACTCTCCCGACGCCTCGCCGAGGATAAAATCTCTCGGCGAGAGATGTTACCCTCGGAATGGACTTCTTATGCGATTACGGTACTATCATCGACCTAGGAGAGAAGAAGCTGACACTCCAACAATTTGTTTCGACGCCAGAAGTTTCTACGGTAAACGCAGCCCTTGTTCGAATACTCGCCGACCATTGGAACCCGCGTCAAGGTCAAGTTTTTTATAGCTGTCCAGTTTGATGAAGCTTCCTGCGTCGACGTCTTGCTCGAGGGCACCATCCAATTGGTTGTTGAAAGGGGAATTGAAGTCGCAAGAAGTGTAACAACGCTTCACGACGGACGTGCCACATTCCTGGTTACAAACTTCCGACAAGAACCATAACACTTTACCAAAGGTACCGCCGTGGGCCTTATCGAGGAACTCCGGAACTCAGCCGGGATCATTGGACTGTCCAAATACCCTTCATAATCGCAGCCCCAGGAACGCCGCCTATGGAGCTTGACATCAATCCAAATATTCCTGCTCCAGAGCGAAGACGTCCTCGACAACTTCACTGGGTGTTTTGCAGGGTTGTAAAAGTTACTTCAAAAATGTACCTAAGACACAGTAACAGTTACTCATACGAAAATGTACCTAGGTGCGTATCTAGCTACTCGCTTAAAAATGTACCTAGGTACAGGTACAGTTACTTCAAAGGTACTTTTTGTTTTCACGTCAAGTATTTTTCTCAAATTCGTGACATTATTATGGGAAGTAAATGCTTTGTATACTGGGATGTACACAGAAACAAGTTTGATAAACATGCTTTATTGGTGTCAATGGGAGAAATAAGGCAAAACACTCTCACCAGAGCATTCGAAGACTTTGTCTTTTTCACTTGAGTGCTCGATTTGACCTCAGAATCAGGACTTCTTCGAAATGTTCATCCGACATCTTCGATCGCAGTTTGGTAGCAATTGTTCCTCCTATGCTAAAAACGCGCTCCACCGCCGCACTGCTTGTAAGCCCTGTGTTGAATTTTGAGAACACGCTTTTCAGCAGCGGCATGTGCTTGAGACAGTCCAGACTTCTTGTCGGAGCAAGGTCGGTGTACTGTACAAACTCCTGCTCCCATGAAGCAGATGAGGACGATGTTTCGAAGTTAAAGAAGTGCTCACAGTCTTCTTCATCCTCACCACTTTGTTCGCCTGCCGACGCTTTTTCTATAGTTGATGTTCGCATAGGTTCGTTCTTTAGATAATCCCAGGCTCGCTTCCGTTCCACTTCGTTGTCTATCCATGCAACCTTAAATTTTGAATGGAATACGGCAGATAATATCAAATGTTTTTCTTCCTCCATACCTGCAAACCTCTTATTGATCGCCGCGATTAAGCTCTCGACCACCGGGTGGCAGTACCTCAAGTTCTCCGTCAGCAACGTGGACATTTTCTTGCGAAGTGAAGCCACTGTAGGCAGGAGATATGCCATGAGCATGCTGTTTTCGCGCTGGAGAAGATTTATAGCTTGAGCGAGAGGTGTAAACACCTGAACATACTCATCAATAAAGTCAATGTCTGATTTCGTGAATCGCGGAATTTTAAAATTTTCACAAACTGCCTTCAACTTTCCCTCATTGTGAACAAGCATTCCGTGAAGCGATTTGAGGCAATCGTAGGTAGAGTTCCACCGCGTGAGGACCGGCATGGGCAAATATCCTTCACAGCTTGAAGAGATGGCGTTAGCAACCACATTAGACCTCGCTTGCTTCTTCCATAATGCCGAGCGCTTGCTGAAAGTCTGCCTTATTTGCTTCTTCAGCTACGGCGACGATCCTTCAGCCTTCTCCACGTTCTCCAGATTCAGCATATGGCACACACAGCGCTGGTGGTGAGGAAGTGAGTAGACCCCATCAGATTGGTCACGAGCTTCGAGGACGTTATTGATTGGAACAGGTGCACAGATTTCCTCCTCTATCTCACTCTCCGATGATGTGTCTGTGTAGTCTTCATACTGCCACCCAAAATGGCCGTATAAAATAAAAAATAAGCATCTATTCCGGCGAAATTGTTCGAATTATCTAGTAAGAAATATCAAAGATTTCATTTTCACCTGAAAGCCTTTCTGAAATTGAAGCCGCTGTCCGTTGTGGTACAGGTTAGTTTGTCAATGATATCGTACTCTGTGTATACGCCTTCTAACGTAGATGCAAGAACATCGAATGTGTGCCTTCCTCGAATGCGACGACAGCCGAGCACAAAAGAACACCTTTCCAGCGTGTCTGGGTCGATCCCATGTGCATGTCCCCCCAAGGTAACTCTTTGAGACACCAAAATAAATTATGGCACTGAGAATACTGCATAATGAAGAGAAACCACGACAGTTACCTCTTATGAAGTGACCAGCAGTCCGCAGTAGAAGAAACATACTGTAGATCGCCAAGCTTTTTTCTTATCACTTCCTTCGTCTCAGCCACATCCTTACTGATTTCGTTCATCAACTTGGGTCGACTCATCACGTGACGGCCAGGGAAGTCGCACTGCATCAGATGCCTGAAACTCCTCTGTTCCACAAAGGAGAACGGTAGGTTGGCATTTACAACCAGTTCCTGAACCATTTTGTCTAATGCATCTGAAAACCAAATATCAGTTCATTCAATAAATGCAGGGCTGCTCTTCGGTAGCAGTACGAATGTATCTTAGAACGTATTGTAGACAACTTTCCGTCTGTCAACACTCAATTATGTTAAAGAACTCCGGCACGTAGCCAGGATCTTGTTGCGGGCGGGATGGCGGGCGGGGCAGGAGGGGGGGCGACTATGACAAAATGCTATAGGTGGGGGAGGGAGAAAGGAGGTCCCAGCAAAGCAAGATTTGAGGGGGAGGGGGGGCGCAACCCCCTGGTTACGCCTGCAGAAACTCCCTCCTGGTTTCTAAAACATCCCCTACAAATACTACTTCCAGCGTCACAGTTATAATTACGTGCGGAAAATAGTATTGGGAGACCTTAGATATGTAAATGTTCATTTCACATAATTAAGCACAACAAAACTGGCAGGCTTCGTTGTCAAAACTTAAAGCAGCAGTAGAAGGATACAAACATCAAAGGCAGATAATCTAAGTACTCGTACTCTGGCCGAACGGGGACTTCGAGCTCCTGATGTAGTCTGCCACTGATGGCTGGACTGCTGCTATTCTATGTTGTAGGGGCCCTGTGCTACATTCGGGTCTTTCCTTGGGTGCCGCGGCTTTCCGGTTTACCCCGGCCATTTTTGTCTTGCTCTTGTCGACACTCTTTAGTGCTTCCTTGTGAGACCTCTGGAATAAGCAAAGCATGACTAGTTAATACTTATTGCACCGTATCAGAACAGCTCAGCGGCGCAGGACACTAGTCCAACTAGGTTTCAGCATTAGCACTTGAGACGAAAACGATATTTCTGCCAGACGCCAAAGATGGTCAACAATGGCGAAAGATTCCGGACGTGCGGGCATTAAAAAGGGAAAAAGTGGTTGCTTTCAGTAAAACTAAAATGAAAACAATATATAATTTACCAATGAAAGGCAGCTTAGAAATAATTGTTGTGGGTCGGGCTACAGGCTACGAAGAACCTATTCGCTAAAACGTCATTCGCGAAAACGTCCATTCGCTCAGGTGATTCCTATTCGCTGAAATGTCATTCGCTCATATAATATGGACCACTTACCATCCGATGCTTTCTGACATTAGACGTGCTAGTGACGGACGCCGAGATGATGTTGAGTTTCGGGGCGCACTTCAGACACCTAACATCAATGTTCCCATTCTCTTTCGCTTTCTCGAGTTTAAAATAATCCCTATAAAAGGGCCATGGTACGTCTGATTCGCCTCCTTTTATGCTACTGACGATGGCCGTCTCATTGATGATCGAAGACATGACGATGAAGGAAAATTGCGTCTGCAAGTCAACCAGGCAACCAAAGAAAATGGGGCTGACTAAGCCGACACAACACTCGACCAGAGAAGGCAGCACGTAAGGTAGCTACGTGGCCACGTAGCCTTCGTTGTTGTTGTTTCCGAGAGACCTCTGTTTTTCTTTTTCCTTCTCCTCTTCTTCGCCACGGCGCACGCTTAGCATAGAGCCCGAGTTGCCCGGTCGCCCGGGCCCGTATAGTGGCGCCCGAGAGTCCCGACAGGCCGGAGCCAGTCGGCGAGAAATGGCCACCGGAAAAGCCTCCAACTCGGTAGAAGTTGGCAAATGGCAAAACAGAAGGGCCCGGGGAGCCAATAAGGTCTCTGGAGCGAGGCACGTGACAGCGCTGCACAGATGTCCACATCGGAGTTGAGTCCTCACGTGCCTTACTCTCACGCTCCAACTGGCTCACCGAGGACACAGCTTGCACTGTTTATGACGTCCCGCTCAAACTTGCTTGTTGACGTGGCTTGCCCTTCAGCGCCAGCACTGGCATCGAAGCCATCGGCGGGCCCAGAAGACGTCGGCCGCATGGAGAAACCAAGAGTCGAGTGCACACGCACCTAACCTTCGCAACGCAACGACGAGCGAAAGTCTTCTAGCTTTCACATTTTTTCTTTCGTTTTTAGGAAGGATGAAAATATTTTAACGCGAGCGCGTTTAGGAGCTCGAGTCACAGAAAATCCGTGGGATGTCGGTGGCGTCGGTGGCGTGACGCGAAATTCCTGAATGGTCGATAGGGTCGTGACGTCACAGCCGCATGACTTCGCGCGGGATTTTCAAACAACCCACAACTCTCATATGAAACGTGACGTCACGCGTGGAATGAAGGTGGTTAAAGACATACGAATTAATGGTCGCCGCATGTTTCAAATGATCCCACTTCATAAAGTAATTCATTTGCCTTAAAGAAAAATTTGAAGAATTTACGCAGGATCGGACCCACGACCCTTCGGTTGCGAGCCAGACATGCTACCGACTAGGCAACGGAGGGCTTGGGAATGGCACTGCAATCCTGCCGTCATTAGAGTGCCTCGATATCTGTCTGTGTCTGGGTAAAGGCAGTATCGCATCGAGTGTTGTTAGCGCGTGCCGAGCAAACACATAAATGAACCTTGCGGGGTAAAATGGCATCAAAGCACTGGCAAAAGCTCCTCGATCGCGCCGGGTGTGTTGTATCATCAGAACTAGGTCGTTGTGTGACTCAAGAGCATGAGAAGCGGTTGAGAAAGCCATGCGAACGGGGCCCGATAACCCTATCGTGTTCAACTCCTAAAGGCGAAGGTTAATCGTCCTCCCAGTTTTTTTTTTCATCACAAACATTTTCAGTTTTGTAAAGTGCAAAATTTGAGTTCGACATATTGCGTGGAAACACTACGTGATGTTAAATTGCTTTGCGACTGTCATTATAGTTTATTTTCAGTTATATGTTATATTGTATTTTCTACGATGTTGACGAAGTGAATAGAAAAGTACCTGTAAAAAGTAACTTCACTTAGTTACAGGTTACTGGAAAATGTACCTAAGATACAGATACAGATACTGAGAAATGAAAGTACCTAGGATCGTACCTCAGGTACAACAAAAGTACCTAGATACCGATTTACAGTTACTTCTACCTAGGTACTTTACAACCCTGGTGCTCTGCTACCTCCTCAAGGGTGCGACTATCGACAGTAGGGAAGCACGTCTCCTAGTTACCGAGGACGCCGTGCTCCTGGTTCATCACTCACCGTACCCAGTCTCCGTAAAAGAGAGGGAGGTAATGAAGGTGAAATTCAAGAAATGCTCGACAACGACATCATCCAGCCGTCAAGCAGTCTATGGGAATCACGAGGTGCGGTCGTCAAGAAGAAGGACGTAACTTTCAGATTCTGCGTGGACTATCTTTGACTGAACCCGGTGACTAAGAAGGGTGTTTATCCTTTTCCTCGCATTGACGACACGTTGGACCGGTTTCGCCACTCTCTATATTTTCGTCGATTAATCTAAAGAGTGAATACTGGCAGATCGAGGTCGGCGAAAGAGCTCGTGAGACGACGGCCTTCGTCTTGTCGAATTGGTTGTACGAATTTTAAGTAACGCCCTTTGGGCCTATGCACGGCGCCAGCGACCTTTCAGCGTGTAATGGACATGGTGCTCTCCGGTCTGCAATGGCAGCCCTACCAAATAACCCAGTATAACTTTTCGCTCTCTGGATTATGGAACTGGAAATCTATCTGGATTTTATCTGGATTTCAGGTTTTTAGAAATTATTCCTTTGTCTGCAATCTGAATTTTCGAGTTTCCAAATACAGATTTCCAGTTCCATAATCCGGATAGGGAAAAGTTATACTGGGTTTTTCGGTAGGGAGAGCTGTCTTGTCGACATTTACGACGTGAGGTTTTAGCCAGTACTTCAACGAGCACATGATACGACTCCGAGCCGTGCTCCAATTTATTGACATTATCAATATAATGACATTATGTGACATTATGTGACATTGACGTGACATTATGAAGAACGCAGGACTCACCCTCAAACCGACAAAATGTCGATTTGCTTATGAGGAACTGAAGCTCTTGGGTCACGTTGTGAGCGGCGAAGGTGTTCTTCCTGACCTTGAGAAGACGCGCGCCGTAGCCGCATTTTTGCCGCCGTCGGAGAAGAATACTGTAAGATTCCTGCGCTTTTGTGCCTACTATAGGCGCTTTGTGTTTGTCCGGTATTTTGCCGAGCTCTCTGAACCACTGACGCACCTTACGAAGGACGCCCTAAGATTTGAGAAACAGTGGGCATTCGACGAATGGAAACGACGTCCTCAAACCCCTCCAGCCCTTGGCCATTTGGACCAGTTTGCAGAAACAGAATTCTACACCGACGCCAGTAATACAGGACTTGGCGCCGCATTGGTCCAAACGCAGGAAGGCACAAAGCGAGTCAACGCATACGCAAGTCGGACGCTGGCTACGGCAGAGGGCAACTACTCAATGACAGAAAAAGAGCGCCCTGCCGTCGTTTGGGAGTCCTTTCCGCGTAGAAACAGACCACCATTCACTCTGCTGGCTCGCAAACTTAAAGGACCCCCAGGACGGCTAGCTCGCTGGAGTCTCCGACTGCAGGAATCAGACATGACTCTGGTCTGCAAGTCTGGCCGCAAGCACAGTGACGCCGATTGTCTTTGAAGGGCACCCGTCGAGCGGGCGTCCGAGCGCACTAACAACGACGACAAGGACGATGTTTTTCTCGGCGCAGTGAACGCCGACAACATGGCAGAAATTCGACGGGACGATCTTGAGCTGCGCGCACTCACTGAGTACCTGGAAGGGCGCCATACTACGGTGCCTCGAGTCTTTTCGCGAATTCGGCCGTCCTTCGCCATCGGACAGGGTGCACTTCACAAAAGGAACCTCATCGGCTCCAACACGACATGGCTTTTGGTGGTTACAGCGGTCTTCGCGAAGAGATCTTCCAAGCCTGCCATAATGACCCAATGGCGGGACACCTTGGCTACACCCGGACACTCGCCAGGATCCGCGGGAGGTACTACTGGCCTAACCTTGCAAAGACCGTTCACCTCTACACAGGATTGTGCCACGAGTGCAAACGATGGAAGAAACCACCGACGAAGCCAGCAGGACTCCTGCAGCCAGTCGCTCTGCCGTCTATGCCATTCCAGCAAAGTGGAATAGATTTGCTTGGTCCCTTTCCACCATCAACTTTGTGTAACCGCAGGATAATCGTCGCCACCGATTATCTTAGGCGGTATTCCGAGACCAAGGTCCCTCCGTCGGGAACTGTGGTTGAAGTCGCCAAGTTTTTCATCTAGTCGATCGTCCTCAAGTTGTTACGAATGGCAATTGACGAGGTGACGAATGATTGAAGGAAACTAAACGTTTAATGGGGCGAGCTTGTGCCCAAGCCAAATTAGGAAATGTCTAACGTCGCAGGCGTCGATGGTGGCGTAACAAAGCATCGAGCGCTGGGGCAAGACTGACTCCGGCTCGCCAAGCAGAGTCCCTTTTGTACACGCGTGGGTTTGTGGAACAATCGGCGTAGAAGGTTCGGCGCGTTAAACCTCTCGAACCTCGAACCAGCAACAGGGCTCTCAAATTTACCAGAACGCGAAATTTAAAAAGAAAATAGAAAAGGCGCGTCCGCTACCAGACATCGAACCTCGGCCTTTGCGTGGGAGCCAAGCGCGATAACCGTTCGGCCACGGGCGGCCTTGCTCAGAGACGCGTGTGACGATGTTTAGTAAATTGTGTAGTGAATTCTAACTACAAACAAGGTTTACTTTCAGTAACACAAGATTAAATCAGAAATAACCGAATAGAGTTAGCACTAGTATCTGGAAGTGTAATCTAGGCAAATTGTTTTAGTTACCGTCAGAACTTTAATAAAGCTCTTTGGAATAAACACCTACCCGGACGCGCTAAATTATTTTTGCTTAATTACATCTTAATAGAGTTTGAATATATTTTGTGGTTAACAAGAAACTTAAAGGCTTATATACTTTAAAAGCTTTCTAAACCGCCACAATAAAAAAAATACATAACATGATGACAGCAGAGTATGAGAGGCACTTGTAAAACTGATTATAATTAAATTATTCACGACTTGGGTCGTTCTCATTCTACTAACAAAGTGTCTTTTTATGTTTAGAAAGTAAAGTGTGTTTACATCAATAAAACGAACATTATTATACTAATTTGATTATTATGAACAATAATGGGCTTCCTTAATTTCAGCAGACGCAGGGTATTAACAAAAAAGTATAATCTATATAAAAGAAACTTAGCGTCTCTTAAACATTGCTTATTATAATTTATAAATATATAACTAGAGCGGTCGAATCGAACTCCCTGTGTAACTCGTATGAAAAATTGTGAATCAATGCTAACACATTTTGTTTGATATGTGAAGTACGCTGCAGAACATTTGAGGGCCCATCCGGGAACTCCGTCGCGTTCTCACTTTTCCAGTGGCATAGCTTTATTGATGAGATTAAGGGGTTTAAAGAAATCGACTCACACTACGCGAATGCGGAATGTATCCTCGAAAGACCTAAGTCTTTTATGCTGCATTAGTAGCAAATTTTCAAATTTGTTTTAATAATTTTATTTTCGGTTTGGGTGAGAATGGTTCAGTTTCGGCGCGGGGCAGGAGTAAAAAATAGGTCTTCACGCCGGTTCGAGAGGGTTCGTATTTTAATGTTATAAAAAAATTATTGAGAAAAAATATGCAACACGTTTTGTTCATATATTTTGTATTACGAGGGCACGAAGTCAATAAACGGAATAAAAACTTGTGGCAAGAGATGGCATGAGAAACGTTTCACGCTGACAATTGTCGCAGGAATCCCTATATGCTACCGAAGCAAATGCCTGAAGTTCTGGATGATGTAATTTTCTCTCCTTTAAGCGGAGCTTTAAACTATCATCTTGTCGATCAACTTCAGTTTTTTCTAAACACAACATTCGCACCTATTTTAAATGCAGGTGCAAATTATCATTGTAATCTTTCTATATTGTGAGTGGGCGATTAATTGCTTCTTTCCAACACATAATTGTTTTTTTTTAATTTACTAAATCATGTGTCAATGTTCTCGAAGACACTTCAAAAATGGATATGCGGCTGAGTTAAAAACGTTACATGCAAAAAAGGACATAGCAAATACTTATTTTGCCTTTCGTGACCTGTGATGGTACGTGGTTCGTGTGTTTACGGTGTTATTAGAAGAACGGAAGACACAGGATGCGTTAGGGAATATTTCACTATGGTGGCGATATAAACATCAGAAGAAAAGAAAAAACCAAATATTTACACCGCGGCTATTTACAGAACGTTATTGTACGAATTGTCTCTCTCACAGTTTTTTTCCCTGGTCACATAGATGGGTAGTGCCGAAGAGGGAGGGTGGAGGGCTCGTCGTTGATGAGCTCGGCAGCAGTTGTTGCTAGCCTGGAGTGTCTGGTTCCCGGAGATATTGGAGAACCCGGTCGCTGCAGTGGTCTTCAGCGCCTCACGCAGTCCAGTCGGCCTCAGGCAGGCCGGCGCCTTGACCACGAGAGGAGGCAGGGACAGAGTCGGGCCTCAGACGCCTGGTCACGTCGACGGAGGTCCGAACAGCTGTTCGCAGCTTCGCCTTCCGAGTCCGAGCTCCGCTCGCGCTCTTCTCGAGCCCTTTTTCAAAAACCGCGCCATTCCTCGCGCATCTCTTTTCTTTCTTGTCTTCATGGTGGATCACCCATCACAATGACCCCCCACCAAAGTTTTTTTTTCTTTGCCTTTGTCTTCGTTTGCAGGACAAACAAAACAAACAAAAAAACCTTCACATGGGTAGATCCCGAAGTTCCATTTACACGTTCCACCGCAGGTCGAACAACACTTTGTTTGCTGTCCCAATTACAATGTCATGCCCTCATTCAAACACACGCACCATACAAATATTATCAACCACGTGCCCCGTAAGGTTCCTCAGCTAATGTCACACCCGGCTCAAATAATCAGCCCCTACATTCTCTACTCCCTTTATATAGTGTACCCGGAATTGATATTCTTGTAGAAGCAAACTCCATCTCGTAATTCTACTGTTTGCTGTTTTCATCTTATGTAGATGTTCCAGCGGCTGATGATCCGTTTGGACTATAAATTCTCGTCCGTATAGGTAAACGTGAAACTTTTGGATTGCCCAAACTAACGCTAGGGCCTCTCTCTCAATAGTAGGGTAATTTTTCTCGCGGGGCATCAAGCTCCTACTGGCATACGCCACTGGATGTAGGTACGGCGCGTACTCCTGCATCAACACCGCACCAAGACAGCTATCTGACGCGTCTGTTCTAAGCACAAACACTTTCGTCACGTCTGGCGCCCGGAGAATCGGTCCTACTGAGAGAGCTCGCTGCAACTCTCGAAAAGCTTCTTCGTGCCTACTAGTCCAACGCACCTTGTTGGGTTCCCTTTTCTTCGTGAGCTCAACTAAAGGAAGAGCTTTCTCCGCATAATTCGGAACAAACTGCCGATAATAGCCCGTCAGCCCTAAAAAGGATCTCACCTGTTTCTTTGTTGCAGGTCGCTTAGAGCCTACTATGTTTTGTAGGGTCTCCGGTAGCGGAGCTAGCTCCCCATGCCCCAATTTGTGACCTAGAAACGTAATTTCTCTCATTCCCAGTTGGCATTTGGTTGGTTTGACAGTCAGTCCTGCTTCACTAATTCGCCGAAGAACTTGTTCGAGCACTTTGAGATGTTCATCCCAAGTCTCAGTGGCGATTAGAATGTCGTCGATGTAATGTTGTACCCCTTTGATACCTGTGAGAACCTTCCTCATTAGTCGCGTAAAGACGGCAGATGCAGTCTTAATCCCAAAAGGCATGTATTTGAAGTGATACAACCCGCTTTCGGTAGAAAATGCCGTTTTTTCTTTAGAGTCGCTGGTAAGGGGAATCTGCCAGTACCCTTTTGACAAGTCTAGCTTCGAGAAATATTTCTTTTTCCCAACTTCCGCGAACACGTCCTCTATCCGTGGAATGGGCTCGGCATCAGGAATGAGTACGTTGTTTAGACGTCGGAAGTCAATGCAGACGCGATGTGAGTTATCTGGCTTCTTCACTAGGACCAGAGGAGACCGATATGGTGAGGTTGATTGCTCAATCACCTGTAGCGCCAACATTTGTGCCACTTCCTCCTCTATTGTCTCCCTCGTCGCGAAGGGGATTGGGTATTGTGGAGTCTGGATAGGATGGCTTGTCGTCAACTCAAGCTTGCACTCCAACAGTTCTGTTCGTCCAGGCACTTCGGTAAATATCTCTTCAAATTTTTGTAGAATGCTCTTGATGTCCATTTTCTTTCCCTCGCTGAGGTCTTCGGCCACCACCACATCATCGATTCCCTGGGAAGACCTGATGTCCATACACGGTATGCCCTGCTCGGCTTCCCCCTCCTCGATAGCTATTATTGAGCACGCTTGATTCTCAATTTCGGTATCCCTCTCTCGCTCCTCATACTTTTTTAACATATTAATATGAAAAACCTTCGTAGTATGCCCTAAATCTATGACGTAGTCGACTTCATTTATTTTTCCTACTACTTTGTAGGGACCCTTCCAGTGCACGAGCAGCTTGTTCTTCTTGGCCGGTACCAACAGCAGTGCACTATCTCCTACTTTTAAAAGTCGTCTTCCCGCCTTTTTGTCGTACATCTTCTTCTGGTGTTTGCTGGCGGCTGCCAAGCTCTGATGTGCCAGTTCCGTGGTTTCTTCGAGGCGATTCCGCAGGTCTAAAACATACGAGTATGTTGTTTTTAGATCTTGTCCTAACTCCTCATCTGTCCAGATTTCTTTTAGTATTGTCAACGGTCCCCGAACATGCCTCCCATAGATCAATTCAAATGGAGAGAAACCTAGGCTTGCTTGGGGGACTTCTCGATAGGCGAACAGGAGCGGGGCGAGATACTTATCCCATGATCGAGGCTTCTCCTGGCACATCTTGCACAACATCTGCTTTAAAGTACCGTTGTACCTCTCCACTAAACCGTTACAAATGGGGTGGTACGGAGTCGTCAGCAGCTGTTGGACGGACATCATTCGAGTGAGCTCCTGCATGAGCCCCGATGTGAAGCTTGTTCCACGATCAGATAAAATCTGTCTGGGGAGGCCCACGCGCGAAAAGATCTCCAATAGGCCTTCCGCTACTGTGTGAGAGTCACAGGATGGTAGCGCTACCGCATCAGGGTATCTCGTTGCGAAATCTACCATCGTTAGAATGTAGCGGTTCTTATTTTCGGAGCTCGTAGGAAGCGGACCTATCAGGTCGATAGCCACCCTTTCAAATGGAGTATTAATGATTGGCATTCGGCCGAGAGGTGCTCTCTTGACCGTCCCCTTAGGAGTGGCCCTCTGACATGCATCACATGATTTCACATATCTTTTAATGTCAGCCTGCACTCCTGGCCAATAGAAGGCCTCTAGTACCCTGTCAGTGGTACGTTTCATTCCCTGGTGGCCAGCCATTACGCTGTCGTGTGCTACCTCCATGACGTACGTTCTCAGGGCGGCTGGAACGACTACTTGCTTGAACACCTTACCTCCTTTCTGTTCATAACGTCGACATAGTACTCCCTTCGAGAAATAATAACTGTATGTCGATCCATCCTTGGCGTGGTGTATCTTTCCGATTTTGTTCCGACAATCCTCCAACGTGCGATCGCATCGTTGATATTCTTTTAGGACTTCGGTGGTGACCTCCTGCCTTTCCGTTCCCTTAGATGTGCCCTTTTTGTTCGAGGACTTCAGTTTGTTTGCAGCTGACACGCCAGTCGTTGCTGCAGTGTCTACCGAGGCATCTTCCTTTTCAGGTTCTTGTGAGGACTGCTGGACCATTTTGTTTTTCCATTCGAAGTCCGGCTCATCGACTCCTCGTGCACCGAGAATGTTCCCTACAATCACATCATAGAGAGGTGTGTCCATACACTTCACGATCAATTCTCCAACAAAGTATGGAGAACGCAGCATTATTTTTGCCTCCGGCAGCTGCAAGGATGTGCCATCTACGAGAAAAACCGTTCCTGTCTTTCCCGTGAGACAAGAATCTTTTACCAAGTTGCGCCGAACTATCACTGTATTGCTACCCGTGTCACGTAGCACGCTGACTGATTGCTCATTAAGCAACCCCTGTAAGACGGGCATGTTATATACGTCGAATACCTCGTCGTTTTCGTGAACCACGTTAACTAGCCCTGCCTCACAATCATTTGTGGATACCAGACCTGATCCCTCTATAAAGTTTCCAAGTGGAGATTGTGTACTTTCTACTGCCTCTGGCTCCACCATACACAGGACTCGCGGATTTTTTTGTTTCTTGGGGCAGTCTTTTACATCATGCCCTTCTCTTTGGCAAAACGAACAGGATGGAATCTTTTGCCTGAAATTATTTCGGCACTCTCGTGCTTTGTGACCAAGCTTGCCACACAAGAAACATTTAGGTTTCGCAAACGCCGGCGCATCGAGGTTAACTTTATGGGATGACGTGGCTCTTGCGTCGTCTCTAAAAGAGGAGAGGTTCTTTTGTTGTTGCGCCTCTAGAAATCGATCGGCGGCCTCAACCATTGATGCTAGCGTCTGGCAGTTTCTCTCTTTCAAAAAGATGGTAAGTTTTGTGTGGCACTGAGATAAGAACTGCTCTGCCAGGATCTTATCTCTCAGCGCTTCGTATGTTGAAGGTGTCTCCCCCACCTCCATCCATCTATCAAAGTATCCTTGGAGCCGGGCAGTGTACTGGCTGGCTGTCTCCCCTTCTTCGGGTTTTGATTTCCTGAATTTCTCTCGATACCCCTCAGTTGTAAATCGGAATCTATCCAGGAGAGCTCGTTTGGTCGCTTCATAACTCATAGAATCTCGAGGCGATAGTCTGCCGTAGACTTTCAACGCCTCGCCCGTCAGGCACATGCTTAAGGCGGTAGCCCATTTAGGTTCTGGCCAGTCTTCCCCTTTCGCAATGCATTCAAAACGCTTCAAGTAGGCGTCTAAATCGTCTCGCCTTTCATCGTACGGAGGAATAAATTTCCGGGGACAGAGGTGACTGGGGTTGGTTCTCCCGTTATTGCTGCCCTCTGTTGGGATCTCGGCAGTAGTTGTCGCTCCCGTCTCAGCTAGCCTTATGCGTAACTGTAATGTTCGTTCTTCCAGTTCAGCCTTCTCTCGGTTTGCTACTCTATCCGCTGCCCTTTCCTCTCTCTCACGCGCTTTCTCTTCGCGTTCGTAAGTAACTTTCTCTTCCGCCCATTCTTTAAGTTCCACACCTTGTAGGCCTAGCTGCTTGCCTAGCTCTATAATTTCTTTGAGATCCATAGCTTATAGATTATTTCCGAACGATCCAATGCGTCTTCCGTCCTGTCGCGGACGCCAATTGTGATGGTACGTGGTTCGTGTGTTTACGGTGTTATTAGAAGAACGGAAGACACAGGATGCGTTAGGGAATATTTCATTATGGTGGCGATATAAACATCAGAAGAAAAGAAAAAAACCAAATATTTACACCGCGGCTATTTACAGAACGTTATTGTACGAATTGTCTCTCTCACAGTTTTCTTCCTGGTCACATAGATGGGTAGTGCCGAAGAGGGAGGGTGGAGGGCTCGTCGTTGATGAGCTCGGCAGCAGTTGTTGCTAGCCTGGAGTGTCTGGTTCCCGGAGATATTGGAGAACCCGGTCGCTGCAGTGGTCTTCAGCGCCTCACGCAGTCCAGTCGGCCTCAGGCAGGCCGGCGCCTTGACCACGAGAGGAGGCAGGGACAGAGTCGGGCCTCAGACGCCTGGTCACGTCGACGGAGGTCCGAACAGCTGTTCGCAGCTTCGCCTTCCGAGTCCGAGCTCCGCTCGCGCTCTTCTCGAGCCCTTTTTCAAAAACCGCGCCATTCCTCGCGCATCTCTTTTCTTTCTTGTCTTCATGGTGGATCACCCAT